>JAFIDM010073057.1:8064-49589 GCA_023159025.1 Thereuonema tuberculata
ATGAGATCTCATATCTTTTTAACAGTGAAAGCGTTATGGACATATTGTATTGTATTGCATTGAATTGCCCTCCAACCTAATCTTCTAGTTTTTTTCTGCCTTGCGACCAATCTCGGGGATTTATTTTTTTTAACTAAAGTTCTTTATTTTAATCTTAATATTTTTGTAGTTTTTATTGCTATTTAGATTTTCATTTTATGCTTTCCTTTTTTAATAGATACATTTTTATCACATTTGGGGGAAAGGCTAACAACTATATGTTTTCTTCAGTCGCCTGGGCGCGAAGCCTTCTCTTTCTTTTTTAATTGGGACATTTGTGATTTTCTTAACCTGTTTCTCTAATTTTCATTAATTTTGTTATGGATTGTTGTTTTTCTCCGACCTGCTTTCTGGGAGGTCAATGGGGAGGGTGGGACCCGAGCTGTACCCGGCCCTGCAGATAGGGCCTTTGGCAGTCCGGATGGCTGTTCGGGGTGGGTTCCTGCCAACCAGTTCATACTCTCCCGGTATGGTAGATCGGAATGTATGTTAAATTTATATTTATATATTTTTTTTTTTGTGTGTGTGTGTGTGTGTGTTTCTTTGTTTAGTTTGATGTTTGTGGGAGACCAAAAATCTGCTCTGTAGATACTGGTCTCCATGTCCATTTATTCTAGTCTAAAGTGAATGCGCTATGAGCATGTGAGTCTTGGCAACTTATTTTACATGAAATGTTTTGTATGGGATATATATTAACGTATTTACAAGTTGACATTTATTTCAATTTGTTTTTAAAACATTTAAAGCAGTACTGAATCTTAAAGTAGACATCATAGCAATTACGTCGTTGATAACACAAATTTACCGTACACATTATGTTCCTACGTGATTTATTTATCTTAATATCTACATGATTGCATAAACAGAAAGATAAACAGATGAATTTCCATTTTCTGTAAAAGATTTTCCCGAGTCTCAGATCTCACAACACATAGGATTACACATTCTGGTGAACAACCATTGTGTTTCAATGTCCATTCTATGATAAACGATTTTCAGAAGCCTTAAATCACAATCGGCACATAAGATTTTCAAAAATAGCATCTGAAATTAAACATTTACCAAACATCGCTCGTGTTTCTCATCACATTAATGTTAGCATGATGTCTGGCGTAAAAGCAGCTGCATTCTAGGAAATTTTCGTTTCCGGTTCCGTTTGATCAGCGCCGCGTCGCGGTGCGACAAGAAGTCCAGTGCAACTTTCGTCGTTCAGCTGAAAGTCCATATGCGTGTTGCATCGTTCAGTTGAACGTCTGCATGTTGCTCTCGTTTGTAGTTTGTAGTTGTTGCTTGTAGTTGGCATATGTGCGCCACCCTTTAGATCCCTTCTATTTTGAATTCAAACGGTTCCGTTCACTGCTTGCAGCAGATGAGGACTCCGCAGCAGAAGGGCGCAGTCGAATAGCAGATGGTCAGAAGAAAGGTTAATGGATGAAAACAAATGCATTTTCAATATTTCAAAATTAAAAAATAATGTTCAGTTAATGAATATGATATTTCTTTAATAATCTATATATTAATTTTTTTATTTCAATCGATTATATTAAATTAAAATAACATTTTATTATTTAGATATTCACATAAAATTAGAAGATATGTTTCCTGATGAAAAAAATCGTTTATAACCAAGTTAAAAAAAGAAATCCTTAACATCTAAATGCCCAACTAAGCGCTAGAGAAATTAAAAAACAACCACGCTATGGTTTCATCAAAATAAATAGTGCCTAAACTAAAATCAAAACAAATGCATTTAACAATTTTAACATTTCAAAATAGATATTAAATAATGTATATGAGAAACTTTAATAAGGTTTTCAAATATGTCACCTTTTTATTTATTCGATTATATTTAATCAAAATAATATTTTAATTATATAGTTTTTTTATTTATTTTCGAAAAATGCTTGCGTAATTTTCGAACTTTTTGTCCCTCACATTCATCAGATTTCATGTTTGTGACATTTGGATTGCTAATTGAGTGATTTGGAAAATTTTAATTCACTTCTCCCTCCACTCCCCCTTTTTTTAATCACAAATACATCAACATTCCTCTGGATTTAGCTTTTTTTTCAATCCAAAGACAAAGGAGTAATATCAACGAAATACATGTTTCCAAATTATAGGAAAAAAAATCATCTTTTTTAAATAGCAAACATAATATTAATCAAAATGTTGTTATTTTTTTTAAAAATCTTTATACATGGAACTATAAACTTCAATCATCTGATTTCAAGTTCAAATAACTTTATAGATATTATTCTAAAGTAATAATGGTTTTTAATCACATTCCACATTTCACAGTTAGTAAATTTATAGTAAAATTCATAAAAGTTTACAGTAATGTTATTATATTTGTTGCAATATGGTGTTATCTCAATTTGCAACTTTTTTTAATGCGATTAATGACAATTATGGTAAACTCTTAAACTTTATATTAATTCGAATGTTATTTTATTTTATTTTCATATTCCAATGGCATTACATTCGAAGTTAAAAAATGGAATCCCCGTCTAGCTGAACATTGAAAAAATAGTCAAATATTTCCTTGAAAAAATGCTGTTTCTAAATCTCTAATATGTTTTCAATAGATGAAGAATTTCATTTTCAAAATCAGAACTGCTAAAATTGTTATGTATTTTCTCCTGTCCAAGTTGACTGAATTGAGCAGTTTTGCAACCCCTTCTTGGTCGAAGAAGAGAGAAAATATCCCCGGGCAGAGGGCGGCATCCAGCGAACGGAAATTCTTCCATGTCTTTTTGGCAGTATTCACAGCCGTCTCTAAACGCCGTTTAGAGACGGTTGCCAGATTGGGCTACTAGTAGCGAATTGGGCTACTTTTGAAAGCTCAGCGCTATTAAATTTTGAATTTCGCTACTTGCGACTTTTTGGGCTACTTTTCAAATAAGCTGTGCTACCTTGGACTACTAATGAGAAGAAAGTCAATGATTAATTCTATTACATTGTAAATGCATAAATAATCACCTTTTGAAGACACATAAAAATAACGATTTCTAATTTATGGTATAGGCCTAAACTTTTTTTAAATTTCACCCATTCCCATATTAATCAGTTCACTGCCGGATTTCCCGCAGTGACGTGGTTCTCTGCTTGCCGAGTTTTTCGGCAAGTTATGCCTAACGTAATCTAGAGCCTGTTTTGTTAGATTACTTAGCGTCTTTTTCACTTCCAAATGTTTAGTTGTTTTTTATATACATAAAAATAATAACGAACAATTCAAACTCAGACAATAAAATAATTATAATTTTTATAAGAAATTTTTTGTTTTTAAGATAATATATCAAAAATTAAGATTTAAGGAAACTGGTAAAATTTAATTTTGTAGTGATATGGCGGAGTACACCAAACTTCAGTTAACTTTGATGACTACAGTTTGGACGGAGCTAAAATTAGTGGGGGGTGCTGCTTTAGAAAAAATTTAGTCATTGTTTAAAATTGTGTGAAAGAAAACAAACATGTATAAAAAGAAATTTATCAAGTTTCTGAATAAATTTTCTTTTTATACATGATTGTTTCCTTTCATACAATTTTAAAACAAAGGCTAAAATTTTTCTGGAGCAGCATCCCCCACTAATTTTAGCTCCGTCCAAACTGCAGTCATCAAAGTTAACTGAAGTTTGGTGCACTCCGCCAATAATAAAAAATACTTTCGAATCATCTTAGAATAAAAGCTCCTAAATGTAAGGGAAAAAATAGAATTCGCTGAAATTTAAGTCTATTCTTTTCCTTGAATTTTTCAATATAATTGTCACAAGCCATCAGATATTTGATTTTTAAAATGAGGTGTCCCATGCCAAAACTCGCCTTCTCCACTTTTTCCCGAAATTGAGATAGCTACAGCAATGGATTCCTTGGGTTAATCTCTGTATGTTTGTGATAAACATATCGTGCCAAACCTGGTCTTTTCATGATAAAATGAGCACAGAAAACCCAATGTCATAGCAAAACTTGCCTTTTCCAACGCACCTGTCATTCCTAAGGGGTCGTCCATCCCACGTAACACAAAGCGTTGGCCCAACGTTGGCTGATGGTTGGCACTGTTGGGGAAAGGTTGGTGGTTTTGCCAACCAAATGCCTACATTGGGCCAACATCGGCAAACACGAGTTGGACCTACGTTATGAAAACATTGTTGGCCCAACATTGTTATTTTTGTTGGCAAATTAAAAGTGACAAATTATGTATCATGTGTCTATAGTATTGGCAAATTAAAATACATATGTAATTTTAAAATTAAAATAATGATTTCATTGCATGAAATTTAAATGTTAAAATTACTCTGGGCAACACCCTATATAGAAGCGCCACCTAGACAAGCTCTGGTAGAGAGAGCCAACAGCACCCTCGTGTTCGCAGCCCGAGCGTTGATTCGGACAGTTCGTTGAATTAACATTTCGATTGTTCTTTTGAAGAGAGAAATTGCAGTTTTTATCAATCGAATATAATGTATTTTACACAATTCTTTGTGGAGAATCTGGAGATAACAAAGGTAAGACCCTTTTTATTTAATATAATTTAAAATACTTTTGAAATACATCTTAACGAATTCATTATGCCTAACACATGGCTTGCTCTAAAAGCCATGTGAATTTCGAATAATGAATGTATGTTAGTTTCTTTCTGCATTTAAAGTTTTAAAAAAACAGAAATAAATGAATATTTCGTAAATTACATGATAATTAAATTTTATAATGGATATATCATAGCTATTAGTAATGAAATTTTGAAACTGTTAATTAAATCTGTTTGGTGGTGTTGTTTATCTGTTTGAATTATAAAATTTTAGTTAAAAAAAATATTTTTTTTATCTTAACTATTTTATATTTTCTTTTCTCTTAATTATTGGTTCTTTAATTAACATTGGTTGAAGGAAATCATTAAAATTTTATTTGTTTAAAACAAATACCTGTTGTGTTTCATAATTATACTAACAGAATAATATAATTGGATTTAATTTAAGTAAATAATAACGCGCATTTCAAAAATGTGGATATTTTTTGTAATGAGGAGACGCTGACAAAAATAAAATGAGATTTCGTTTGTTTTGTGTTCACGATTTTTAATATATATTTATAAACAGCCTTTTAAAGAATATAATCTTAGTTGTTTGAATAACTTCATCTGCTAAAACTAAAAAAAATGAATAATAAAATCCGAAATCAAACAAATAAATTCATTACATTTTATTGCATACATGTGATTCATAACTTATTTTCATTGAATCATTAATCTAGATTAATTATTAATTCTGTAGATTTTGTAATAAAATTATTAAAAAACTGAAATATTACTACGTGAAAGCGTTATTAGTAAAAAATAAGAATTTCTTGCCATTACAGCACCACATTAAATAATCATAAGATTATATACGAAATCATCAAAGGCACATTAAATTAATGAAACTCAAAACTTCTTTTATTTCTTCACACATTTCCAATGCGATATTTCGAAAATTCTGATCGGGTTTTCTTTTTCAAGCATTAAATAAAAATACATTAAGGGAAAAAGAATCAGCTTCCTTCTTTCCCAAAAAGTACATTTTAACGTGCGTTAGTCGGGCTGAAGAGAGGCCAATAAGCCTCGAAACAGTACTGTCCTCGATTTCCAGCACAAATATCAAAAAATAGCTCAGTGAATTTATGTGGTTTTTTTTTGTTTTTT
Organism: Thereuonema tuberculata; assembly: GCA_023159025.1. Taxonomy (NCBI): domain Eukaryota; kingdom Metazoa; phylum Arthropoda; class Chilopoda; order Scutigeromorpha; family Scutigeridae; genus Thereuonema; species Thereuonema tuberculata. The sequence continues at coordinate 13,781 of JAFIDM010073057.1, forward strand.
TTTTTAGTTATGTGCGTTCTTTGTTTTATTTTACTGTAAAAATGTACTAACGCACGTTAAATCTTTTGTCTAATTACTAATCTTGTTATAAATTAATCCCTTGATGCTAAGCTAAACACTAGCGGGGATTAATTATTCACCCCTTTTTATTCTTGATTTTATTTTGATGTTTTTGTAATTCAGGGGTCATTGCTTTGTATGTTTGTCAGTTTCCATCATGTATTCTTAATACCTCCCCTCGTACGCCTTTTGAGTCCTGCACTGGCTGATTAGCTCTGGCTGAGGAGAGGCTAATAAGCTCGAAACGGCCGTCCCAGAGTATCAGCTCGACTCAAAAAGGCATACTTATTTGAATTATTGCTTTTATTTAGCCCATTAGAGGGTTTGTTATTTATTTGTTTATTTTTTTTTTCCTTTTGTGGTCAAATACCTTTTGTGGTAGCCTGAGTGCTGCCCAAGGATTTGTAATCCACATTTCGTTCTTGTTTTTTATTTTCTTGATTTTAGTCTTTGAGGGATCACAGTTTCAATCATGTATTCTTAATGCCTCCCTCGTACACCTTTTGAGTCCTGCACTGGCTGATTAGCTCTGGCTGAGGAGAGCCTAATAAGCTCGAAACGGCCGTCCCAGAGTATCAGCTCGACTCAAAAAGGCATTCTTATTTGTGTTATGATTAACTTTTTATATTTTTTCATTCATTTCAAAATTTGTCATTTCCAAAAGAAAAACAAAATGATAGAGATTTTTTTCTTAATTTACCTTTTTTTTTTTAATGTTTATCAATCCTATTAGGTATACTTATAAGCGGTATACCTGTGTTATAGGAATTGAGCATTTTAATATATTTTTTTAAAAAGTTATTAATTAATACTTAATTTTTCCATCTAAGACATCTGAAATTATATTTTGTTTTATTTGCTTAAAAGTTACATTATTTTTTTTATTAGGATCTATTTGTTTAAATATTTTATATTTTACATAATTAGCTAATCTATATCCATAATTATTTTTAATTCTTTCTATTTTAAATATTTTATTCCAATTACATCTAGTTTTTAATACTCCTTGTTGGTGATTTATTTCTCTTTCCACTTCAAAATAGTTTTTAATTATTGTTTTGTATATAAATTTTTCGTTTATTTTTAATATTTTATATTTTTTTCTTATCCTTAATTGTTCATTTTTTGATTTATATTTATAATTTTTATAAACATTATTAAATATTTTTAATGTTTTCTTATTGATATTTTCTATTTGTTGTTTATTCATATTTATCCAACATTCCAATCCATAATCCAAGATTGAGTCAACAAGGGATTTGTATACTATGAGCTTTTGTTTAAACGGAATAGCATCCCTAATGTGATATAAGAGAAAAGCATATGAGCTCAGCTTCCTTATCACATAACCATACTGTTCATTCCAGCAGAATCTGTTATCTATATTAATTCCTAAATATTTATAAGTTGAAACAATTTCTATTCTTTTGCAGTTACAATCTTTCGTTAAGATATTGTTATTCTGTTCTATATTTGGACATTCTATTTTATGTAGATTAATAATTACATTGTTATTTATTTTCTTATTTTTGTTTTTGATTATCATTATTTTTGTTTTTACTCCATTTACTTTCATTTTATTTTTAAATGACCATTTATTTATATTATTTAGATCTTTTTGTATATTATCTTGGGCTTGAAGTTGGTTTTTGTCTGTAGTTATTGATATTACATCATCAGCGTATAGAAAAACCTCTGAATTTTTTATATTTTTGCTTATTGAGTTTATGTAAATATTAAATAAGAGAGGACCTAAGTTTGAGCCTTGTGGAATTCCTCTTTTGGTGTTATATAGTTTACTTACATTATTTTCAATTTTAATTCTAAATTTTCTATCTCTCAAATAATTTTCTATCATTTTATATATGTTCCCTCTTATTCCCATTTGTTTAATTTTTTGTAATAAAATTTTATGATCTATAGAATCAAATGCTGTACTAAAGTCAATAAATGCTATGTTTATTATTTCTCCATTGTTTAACGATTTGTTTATATTTTCATTAACATGATTCAATAAATTTATTGTTCCTTTATTTCTTTGATATGCATATTGATTTCGATTTAATAGCTTCCTTTTACTGATGTAGTCATTAATACTTTTTGCTAAATAACTTTCTAATATTTTAGAAATATTTGAAATTAGTGAAATAGGTCTATAGTTATTTAGATTATTGGAACTTCCTCCCTTGTATATTGGTATTGTATAGGTTATTTTCCATGCATTTGGGTATATACCTGATTTTTAAATTTTTTGAAAAAGTATTTCGAGAAAGATAGATATTGTTTCTTTTATACTGTTTATATCAATTAATTTTATTCCATCTGGACCATATGTATGATTTTTTTTTTATTGTTTATTATTTCAATTATATCTTTTCCATTTGGCAACATTAAAACCATAGAATTTTTTTCTGATTCCTGTTCTTCATTTTCCATTTTTCTTATCTTCTCTAATTCTTCATTACTTTCATAAACATTTTGAGTAAAAATTTTACCCAATTTACAAAATAATTTTTTTATATCATAATTTTCTAATAATACTTTTAATTCATTTGTTTCATTATTTTTTTTCTGTTTTCTTATTATATCATTATTTATAATTTTCCACACATTTATATTGGCGTTAGGATCATCTTTAATCAATTTTCTATAGTATTTATTTTTTTGTTTTTTAATTTGATTTTTTAACCAATTTCTTTTTTTCTTATATTCTATTTCCAATTTTGTGTTGTTTTTATTTTTTATGTATCTCCTATATAAGTTATTTTTTTCTTGAATCTGTTTCATCAACTGTGGGCTTATCCAATTTTTTTTTTATTCTGTATTAGCTGTTTCATATATATCCTTTCTACTTTTTTCTTTTATTGTTTCTCTTTTTATTTTATATTTTGCTTTTTTTATTATTTTATTTAACTTATTTATTATTTTATTTGGATCTTCTTCATTTTTCTTTATTATTTCTTCTATTAAAGTTTTCAGTTCTTTGTTTAGTTTCTCTATATCTGTTTTTACATTATTTTTCTCTTTATTATTTTTTTTCCGTTTGTTTTATTTGTAATTCTTTCTTTTCTATTTCAAGCAAGATTCCGTAGTGGTCAGAAATATCCCATTGTATTCGCATTAATATTAATATCCTCTGCATTCGAGAAGCAATGATCAATGCATGTGTTAGTAATTGATTTTGTAGTTTTTACTGATCTTGTTGTTTTGTATACATGATTTAAATATCCAAGATTATAAAACATATTTTTATATTCTATACTTATTTTGTTATTAATTTTTTCTTCTATATTTATGTTTGTGTCACCTATGCATATTAGATTTTTTTTCCATTTTCTTGCATCCGATTTATATTTTTTTTTTATTTCTTTTATAAATTTATTTTTATTCGTTAGTGGAGGTTTGTATATTATATATATAATTAATTCTTTTGATAAGAGTGAATTTTTTTTAAAAGTGCAAATTAAATTTTCGTGTGTTATACTTTCTTCATTTTTTGTTTGGATATTATATTCTTCTCTATACCATATCATTATTCCTCCTCCTCTAGAATTTGTTCTTAATTTTTGTTCTTTTTTAAACCCTCTTATATTGTATAAAAAGGCTTCCTCCTCCTTTATATTCACCTCTACTAATATTATTACATCTATATTTGTTATTTTTTATCTATATTTGCCATTAGATATGTAAAGTTAGACCTTAAACTTCTTATGTTTAGAAATAAGATATTCTTTAAATTATATTTTGGGATCCATTTTTCCATATTTTCTATTGTTTCCAAGTTCGCCAGTTCTATATTTATATCTTTTTTTTCCATTTCTTATCTCTATTTTTTTTTATTATATTTCTTTAAAATCTTCTTCATTTCTAATTTTTCTTACTTTTGATGTCTCATTTTTTCTTATTAATATATCTTGATTTTTTATCCATATGTATTTGTACCCTTTGGATCTTGCCTCTTGTTTTGCTTTCCAAAATAAGTTTTTCATTTTTTTTGTTAGATTTTCATTTATATATATCCTTGTGTTATTCTTATTTCCAAATACTTCATCATTTGTTATGTATTTCTTCATTTTAAAAGATTTTATCCAATTGTCTCTATCTTTTCTGCTTTCGAACCTCACAATTATCAATCTCTCCTTTTGTGTTTGGAATCTTTCATATCTATGCGTTACTTCCACTCTTTCTATTGAATCTTTTACATTTAATATATCTGCTAATTTAGAGATTTTTTCTAATAGGTTTTCATTTTCATTTTCTTGCATACCGGATATTTCTATATTATTTTTCCTCATCTGTTGTTCCATTTTGTCCATATTTTCCTCTAATTTTATCATTGAATTGTTCAGTATTTTATTTTCATTTTCTAATATCTTTTGTTTTTCTTCCATAGATTTTTGATTGTTATTCATTTTATTCAATCTTTCTATTATATCATCGTACTTTTTATCTAGGAATTGTATGGATTCTTTTATTTCTGTTAGTTCCTTTAAAATGGTTTGTGCCAATTCAAGTTCTATTTCCTTTGTGGGCTGGTCCATTTTCCTTGTTGGGGATGTTACCTCTTTTACGCTTTCATTTCCATTTTCTTCTTCCATTTCCTTATTTATTGTATAATTGCCCTTTTTAACTCATTCAGTTATATTTCTACATTTTGAACATTTCCACAAACCTCTTCTTTGGGGAGTTGATATTTCCATTGGATCCATACCCTTTTCACACTTGTCATGTTGCTCTATTCCACAGGATTTGCATCTTAACTCCGCTTTTCTCATTATCTTATTACATTCATTACACTTGATTGTATATTTTTCATAATCACTCATATTTATTTTAGATATTGATTTGTTTTAATTCTAGGATTATATAGATTAAGACTAATAATACTTATATTTGTGAGGACTTCAGATGTGGGGTTATCGGAGCTCAACGACTGCACGTCCACTGTGGTCGACGCATGCGTAGACGAAAAAAAGGTAGGATTTCTAATAGTCATTTTCAATCATTCCAACATTGATGCTGCAGCAATGGCAGTTTAAGTTTTACTGTGATAAAATTAAATATCAATTTGTGTATATACATTATATTTATGTTTTGTAAATAAACTATCAAACTTGTGCATATCTACATTGTGAAATTGCTTTATAACTTGTTTTCGTTCACACATTATTTGATAAGGAATTTGTTGATTAATAAAATTGTCATTCCTAATATCTAGCAGTTTTGTGCAACTTTACATTAAGTTATTTAATACATTAAATATTTATTTCATTAAAAATAATGCTAATAACTTTGAAGCAGTATTTTCTTCATCTTATTTCATATCTATAAAAGAATTGGTGCATTAAAAGCTTAATATTCACATCGACATATTATACAAACAGTAATTCAATTCCCTAATATGATTTTAAAATTTCTTAATAACCTCTTGCAAACACGCTTAATATTCACAGAGCAATAAGGTTTAAATAAATAATAATTATTGGGATGGGGAGTTTATGTTGAGGATTACTAGGAACTAATTTTTTTTTTATGGATAAGATTTTATCATAAATCATATTAGTTTATTTATATTGTTTTCAAAAACAATTTGCAATACTGATTCCAAAGAACATTATATTTGTAAATAGCTATAAAACTTAAAGAATTACTTTTTTGGAAAACATATGATTTGCATCAGTAGTTTTACAAATTCTTTTAAAAGGAGAGCCAATATATGAAAATTTTGGTGTAATGGACTTTAACAAGCAAATTTTAATTGTCTGTGTCTTTAATTGCTTTTTATTTGTTTCATTTGACTTGAATTTTGCTGGTATAAGATAAAGAATCTAGGAAATTTACTTATGCTGATGTATGTGGCTATTTACAAACATCAATGTTGTTTTGGATCAATTTTGATATGACTGTGTTGGCCCAAATTTGGCACGGCCTCGTTGGCCCAACATTGGCACAACCTCGTTGGCCCAATGTTGGCAACTCTGCCAATTTCAACGTTGCGCCAACGGTTACCTGTGAACATTGGCCCAACGTAGGCACGACTGCGTTGGCCCAACGTTGGCACGATCGCGTTGGCCCTACGTTGGCACGACCGCATTGGGCCTACGTTGGCACGACTGCGTTGGCCCAACGTTGGCTCGACTGCGTTGGCCCAACCTTGGGAAAGTGTATGTTGGCCGAATGTTGGCAACTCTGCCAATTAAAACGTTGGGCCAACGGTTGGCCGTCAACATTGGGCCATCAGTTTTGTGTTATGTGGGATTAATTACGTGAAGTCAAAAGGGGGAGGGGGGTTCCGGCAAAATCTCACCAAGGGAGAGGGGGGGCTCAACGAAAATCTCACGTCAACTTTTTCATTCAGAGAGTTTACGTATTATAATAGATTATAACATTTTATAATATTGACTTTTTGAATTTTTTTGATTTTTTGACTTTTTGAATCACACATGAGGGAGGTGGGGGGTCCCACCACATCTCACCAAATCTCACCAAGGGGGAGGGGGGTCCAAATTTTGTAAAAAACATCTCATGTAATTAATGGACGGCCCCTAAACTTGTCTAATCCAACTGGCCAATCACAGCTCAGCTGGGAGGTCACTTGAGTACCCGGCAGGCATTGTGTGTTTCTTAGCCCTGTCAAAGTGTGTTCTTTATTGTTTATGTTTTAGTTATTAAAGGAATAATGTTTTTTATTTGATAAAACTTTTAGAATGAACAAAATCAATGAATAATGTTCTGATCAGAGATGAAGTATCTAACCTGACATGAACAAACCGAGGTCAGTTATGAAGAAAGATAAAACATTAAAGGACGTAGTTGTTAATGAGTAGGGCAGGGCATTTAATGACCTATAATTTGCTAATAAATATATATAAAAATGAATGTATCTTTCTATCTTTCTTTGTCCTTTATACACTCCTAGGCCCTTTGACTTATCTGGACCAAACTTTGCAGAATTACTCTTTATGACCCTGCGGAAAAGATAATCTACCTTAGAACCTGGACCCCCCCCCCAAAGGGTTGAAAAAGGGTAAAATCCCTGCAATACCCAATATCCACCTGGTGGTGAAAATGAGAACTACACAAATATTGTGTAAAGTGAAAAATTCGCTCTCCTATAGGGGACTGGGACACCACACTTGGGTGGGAGGAAGGCGACACAAGGGCCTAAGTGTCACACACCCAACCGACACCGGGACCTTACATTTAGGGCCACTTCTCACCGAGTCCTTTCTTTCTTTGAGTGGCAATGCAACGCATGCCGGGTACAGCTAGTTTCCTAATAAATGATAAATAAAAAATGCATTTATGACCTAAAAATAGTAAAAAAATTACAGAAAAATAAAATAAAATGACCAATAAAACATTTGAATTTATTACATTAAATCTTTTTTTTACCTTTTTTAACTTTGACAATCGAAAAAAAAAAGGTCTAGGCCTACTTGTTTTCTGGAAGAATTGTTGGCTTGAATGAGGACAAGCAAAGATACTGAATAATAAGTAAAATCTCAAAGTATAAAAAAAATGACATTGCCTTCCAAAAAACCACTAAAAATGCTCAAAATGACCTAAAAAATGCCAAAAAAAATAACCTATCCCTAGAAAATGCCGAAAAATGCAAAAAAATGCCCTAAGGAATTGCCTTTATTTAACCAATTATTTATTGTTACACATTTTCATATATGCGAGCCATGTTTCAACCTTCATAGAAAAAAGATGCAAAATCATCAAATGCCTTGCCCTATTAAGGAGGTTCCATGTGATGTTACGGTTAAGCCAGCCAAGATCAGTGCCGTCAAAAAATTACTTATCAGCAGGGCTCGGATTTTGATGACCTAAAAATGTTTAAAAAATGACCTATAAAATGACTGCAAATATCCCATAAAATGACACGAAAACTTTAAAAAATGATCTAAAAATTTGAATGAAACTGTCATAATTTCATCACAAAAAAATGCAAACAGACTACGTCATTGTATGTTGAAATGATTTTAATAGGTACATAATATAATTGAATTATTATTTGACAAATACGAATTATTTGCAAACAAATACTGGTTATTATTTCAGTCTATTGTTTGGCACTCAAAGTTCCAAGAAATTCCAAGAAAATCAGGGTTGAACAAAGTGAAAATTCTCGTCTTCGTATTCATCCTCACTTTTAGTTCCGTTAATATCCAGTCCCATACGCAAAAAATGCATCATAAACTACTAAGAATGTGAGAAAATGACTCAAAACGTATAAAATATTGGAATAAATTCCATAAAATAATATAATAATGATGCGAAAAGCGAGAAAATGACCTAAAAATAAAATACTTAGAAAAATGACGAAAAAATGACTTAATAAATATGCATTTCTGTAATATGGGGGCCAAGAACAGGATTTGTATGTAAGTTATCAATGTCTATGGTGAACCATTTAAAAGGTGACATGTCATCAGAATCCTAGCCCTGCTTATCAGTCACTTTGGTGATCGTTGGTTTGATAATCCATCAACGAACTATCTGAAGAATGTTCTCAGTACATATGATGAAGCTGTTGTTGGAGCCAATGAGGACGAGGATGAATAACCTTACTGTTGTCAGGAAGAAGAAGGTATAGACTTAATTGTTTAAAATATCATTGAAGGCCTAATGAAAAACTTCATGTAGTTTTTAAAAATTCCTTCACCTTTTATGCATTAATAAATAAGTGTTTAAACGTAATTTTCAAAAGTGTTAATTAATTGGGTCCACCTTGTTCACTGTAAACAGAAATTCAAAATCATTTTCGGTTGAAGCAAAACTGGTCTTATCCAATCTGTGTTGGAGCAAAACTTGCCTTATCCCAACAGTCGTGCCAAAACTCGCCTTCTCCATTTTTTCAACGTAAATAACTTAGTTTAGACAACAAATCATTTATTTACACAATATTTAATGACCTTGGATGATTTTTTTCTTAATTTTAGAATTGTTTTCTTCAAAAAATCTCTAGGCATTATTTAAAAATTCGTTTTTTGTGTTTCCTGTAAAATTTGTTTGTTTGGAATAGGCGAGTTTTAGCGTGGGACGCCTCAAATACTCCTGATGCTCAAAAAAAATTTTGAATGCTGATACAACCCCAAATACAGCTGGCAACATCATTTTTTCTAAGAAAACCAAAATAACTATCACCATCTGTTAGAAAATATTGGCTAATGTCTAGTATCCGGCATCCCTCATACGGCCTTCGAAACAGCTTTAATGCTAATAAGGTCCATAGGACCGACTTGTTTATTCCAATTATCTGTAGGTTAGGTTAGATTAGTTCTGCTGACCTGCAGGATGTATGTATTCGTAAATTTGGAAACAATTTTGGCCCTTTCAACATTTTTTCCCATTCATTAGCTTTCCAAACAGATTTCATCCTACTTCCGGTCAACCGGGGTGCCATTAACTAGACTTTTACCAAAATATTTATCACCTTCAGGGCCGCCTTTAGGATAGACTAAATGCCGCCCAATCGAAATTAAATAATGTTTTAAAAAAACACCTTCACACATTTTAAAATAGATATTTTATTTCAATATAATACTGTTATGATCTTTGCTGGGGAAACTTGTAGCAGAACCCTACTTATATACAGAGTAGTGAGCAAAGAATGAAAAACGAAACAGGCTATAAAATTCATCAGATTTAAGTTGGGTTATTTTTAAAATTTTCAAAACTAGTATGTACAATGAGATAATTATTATCTCCTTATATCTGAAAAGTTAAATACTTTGATAGTACAGTCTTAATGTCAATCAGGTCACTAATCTTCTTATAGGAATACTAACACAACTGTTTCACTGTTGCACAATACAACACACTACACTTTAACTGATTTATTTCTATTCTTCTTTTCAGTTAAATAATTATTCACACTATAATATTTCACTAGAAACTATTTCACTAGAATTACTTTTCACTCGTATGAACTTGATAAATAATTACAATTATTATAACCTATTCACTTGTATGCTATAACAATTCTCGTGTATCACTTTTACACTGCTATTAATACTGTTTATTACGATCTCTTATTTAGCTTTAATCACCTTATGTGTATTTGTAATAGTTATCTAATACGATAAGTCAATATCTGCTTTTCACAAATTTGTCTTCGCTTCTTTCTTCTTATATTAGATTTATGGCCCATCCAAAAGCAAGATAAAGAATAGTTCTGTACTTAAAAATTAGTAGTCGCTTAAAGACTTCTCCTTTTATTTCTCACCGTCACTGAATTAAATCCACTTCTCTTCGTAGATTTTAAAAGCACAATTTAGAAGCACATTTTCATCCTTTATTCGATGATTCAAATATGGCGGGTTCCTTCCTCGTCATATGATCGCTTCGTTCTTGACGTCGAATCACATTGATGTCCAAATCCTAAGGAGCACTATTGCTTAATCCAAATTTCTTATTATTCCAACAGAAAAATTACTTATAATTTATTTAATATTAGATATGAATATTAGGTGGTATTTATTACCTTTGAATAAATGATATTAAAGTCACTTTATTCCCTTACTTAGAGAATAATAATTATGATTAGGCAGTTCAAGGCTTGGAGCGTTCCACTCCTTCGAGAGGGTTAAGGGTACCTTCACTATTCGAGAACAGTTCTAGTAATAACAGGACGAATATATTAATCACAATTTGCTTGAATACTTCTCGGTATTTGGCCACGATAGTTTATCTATCACTTCAAATTATTTTCCGACTTCTAATTCTTCTCGAAATAATTTTCGTAATTATTTCTACTTTGCGAAACGGTATTTTCAAAGTTCCTCCAACCTAATATTAACTTGCATCTTAAACACTGCGCTCCTTCGAGTTTCCTTTTATTGAACTTTTCTAATCCAGGAATTTACCTTTTAATTAAAGTTGATTCGCAATCTACGTTTATCGGAATTTTAACTTCGTCTTCCTTTCCTTAAGACTTAGATTCAGCCTGCTTTACCTTCGAACGGACTCGATTCATTTGACTTCATAGTTCCTTCTGCCTATCATTCTTCTTTAATAGTTTAGTCCAACTCGGACTAACCATTCACGCCCTTTGGAAATCATCCGTTCCAAATTAAATACGTTCTAGTATTGGAATTAATATTCTACTCCCGCTCAATAACAACATCGTTCAGCTCCCTGTCACTAACTGCTTCCAACCCACTTCGGAGGAAAAAACTTTTGACGTCACAAACCCTTCATCTTCCTCACGTCATCAATTTGCATATTTAAATTTCCTTCGAACACTACCATTACGACATAATAAAAAAAATTGTTTCAAGCAATTTTCTTATAAACATAACTTGAACTCAAAGTAATTAAATTATTTAATTTGAATAATTTAATATATTGCAGCAACCTTGATGTATGTAGACCCTATAATTACCAAAAAATTTGAAATACTGAAAACAATTTTATAAGTACATATTTTGCGAAAGTTGGCTCCACAGCAATAACCACTACAATTGGCTAGCACGAATGACTTCACCTGGATTGCAGGACTGAGAGATTTCAGTCAGAATAGTCTTTTTAATTCATTAGTTGTGAAAGCCTTTAAATTCCCGTCTTTGAAAGCATATTTTGTCACTTCGAACAATAGGCAGAACCAGTCGTGGTTTTTGTATTTTAATGTGTATAAACTTGTGTAGTAAAATTGTGTATTGGCTCTAAATAAATAGTTATTAATATGCGCACATGTAAACTTCTTATTTTAAAAGAATTAAAAGCTCAATAATATATTTCTACTAGACAACAAATTGTTAAATGTTATGAAACAACCAAAAAAAATTCAAAATTTCGTCAACTTTTTTTTTGTTTCAAATTGTTTACTATCATTTCATTTCTTTTAATTTTCATTTGTCTTTAATGAAAAGAAGTTAATATAGTTAAAAACTAATTTTACTTTGTAATATTTGATGAAATGAATACTAAAACCTAAATTATCAATTTCACTTTAGCTTAAAAAACAGCGCTACAAATTGTGTATTCATCTCACCCTAATAACGCTACCATGGTGTAAGAGTGATGCTACATGTTTTTGTTGGAATCTAAAGCAGAATAAGTTTAAATTTACCTTATGTGAGAAAAATGAAGAAGCAAAAAACTTTTTCCTTGCAAGGGACTTTACTGCAAAAGTCGCTGTTTCATGAGAACATAATACATGCAACAGCGCCACTTTTACTGAACTACTTTTTTTTTCCTTATGTCTTAGCGCTGTACATTACTTTCAGTTTCAATTAATGCAAAACTTATTATCAAAACATTACCGTTACTGAATTAATCTAAACACAAAACTACCAGATTTATAAACATTGTAAACTAACACCTCCCCTCAATGTTTTATAAATCTGCAACCATAGTCCATTAAAACATTAAAGTCTTAAATTACACTAGTCCAAAGGCTTTGGCAAATTTCCTGGACATCACTGCTTCCAATGGTTTGCCTATCTAAATCTCGCTTGTCACGAATATCAAATCCACTGCCGGTACCTCTGCGACTCCTGCCTCGTCGGGGTTTTCCTTCATTACCACGAGGTTCACGTTTCCTGAATTCTTTGATTGGAGGTGGTTCACCAGTTCGTTCTTTTCTGATTGGGATTTGATCTTGTGATGTTTCGATTGAACAGAAATCACATTCTTTACCGGATTCCACTTCGTAGCTGGGAGATCTTGTTTTATTCTTCCTCTCTTTAATATCTTGAGTCACTTCTTGAGGAGAATTACTAAACTTTATAATTCTTTCGGTGATCGGCTTCTGAGAGCAAGCTTTATTATTTTCTTCTTTCTTTGGGGGTGGGGGTTCCTGCGGCTTGACTTGTTCGCTATTTCTTCCCCAAGTGCTGTAATTTGGTTCAGGTCCTCTTCCATTTCCTGGATGTGCTTTTCCATATTACCGCCATCCTGTAATTTTCTGGAACACAATCGCCTTAGTAGAGTCACAATGTTCGACAAAGTAGCCTTTTGATGGTACTCTTGAAGTGATCGCCATGCTGCTTGCGCTGTAGTAGCCTTCCTGATGTGACTTAGTTGGTTGTCACCCACTCTTAGACCAATTTCAGCCCTGGCTTTCCCATCCTTTGTCAACCATTTACTATCGGGATTATCTGGGATTTCCTTATCTATTACGTCCCACACACCTTCCCTTATCAGCAATAGTTCCATCTTAAATTTCCATGATGGATAGTTACTGTTGTTTAATCTTTCAATAACAATTCTGTCTGACATTCTCACGAAAGATAAGCGTAACTAACTTCCGGTTCGCAATGTCCGATTATTCCTTTACCTTTAAATCTTCTTTATTCATTAAACTCACAATTCAAACTTCTCCGGATGCTTTGGACACGTTATCTGGGCCCCATAACCTGTTGGAATCTAAAGCAGAATAAGTTTAAATTTACCTTTTGTGAGAAAAATGAAGAAGCAAAAAACTTCTTCCTTGCAAAGGACTTTACTGCAAAAGTCGCTGTTTCATGAGAACACAATACATGCAACAGCGCCACTTTTAAGGAACTAATTTTTTTTCCTTATGTTTTAGCGCTGTACATTACTTTCAGTTTCAATTAATACAAAACTTATTATCAAAACATTACCGTTACTGAATTAATCTAAACACAAAACTATCAGATTTATAAACATTGTAAACTAACAGTTTTCGCATTCAAAATACAGTAAAACCCCGTTATTATGCTCGTCAAAGGACCATGACCTACAAGTGTAATAAGCGGGATAGCGCTATAGACGGGAAATGATTTATGAGATAGGGAAAGATTTGGACATCATTTTACAGGCAACATACATGATTCTGCAATAGATGTACTGCAAATATGAGCTTATTTCCTAATAAAAAGACCATTGATTATGGTTTGCCGTGTGTGTGTGCTACGAATTATGACATTTTCATTGCGGTTCAGGTAATTATTAACGTCAATTGATACACCACTAGGAACAATACTAATATATTTTCGGAGCAGATTTAGTGCACACTACTTTTTTACGTTTGCAACAACCCTTCGCTGCATCGGTAATTGCATCCCTGTTTTTCGTTATTGTTCGCAGACTGGACGAGGGAATTTCTAGAGATTCTGCGAAATCCTTCTGACTTCTGTAGAATTCTCGTCGTACTTCCGGAGAACTTGCAATTTTTCACTTACAGAAAGGGATTTCCGCTTCGACATTTTGCACAACTGTATCACAGATCCGCAACTTCGCAGAGTTCAAAGATGTCCTCCTACCAGGGGAAAAAAAAAGAATCTTTACAGTGTTACATTTCTTTTCGATACAAAATTTCCGATATAAAAAAGCGCTACAAGTGGGATTTGAAGCGTTATAAGAGGGTAAAAGTATACAGAGATATATAGAAAATTCCAGGGACCGTATAAAAGTAGCGTAAAGAACGGGATAGTGCTATAAGCGGGAACGTAATAAGGGGTTTTACTGTATACAACCGCTGCCCGCAAAAGAGTTCCAACTAAATCTCGTTTTATAATAAGTATTTCAGAATCTTTTTTTTGGTTGTTAAAGTTGAAAAAGTCGACAAAAAAAATTTGGGCTACTTTTATTGCAACTTCGCTACTTTTCGTTCTTCAGCTCGCTACTTTCAGCAATTCAGATCTGGCAACCCTGGAATCAACACTGAGAATCTCCACGAAGATAAGCGACTGTTCATGACCATGCATTTATTTTGCTTGGTCTTGAAACACAAAACCAAAAAGAAGATGTGGGTTCGTGAAATATTAAGGAAGAGAGATCAGCTCAGAGAATTCAATTTATTAGTGCAGGAGATGCATTTTACGAGGTGCATTCAAGTTATAACACTTCCGAATTTTTTTCTCAGCATTGGAAACAGATAGAAACATGCGGTTTGTTTTAAAATAAGCGGGCACTCTTTGTCATTGCGAGACAGAGATGGCAGCTTTGTACGGCACACAGAACCTTAGCGGCAGCGTCGAGAGTGAGCGACAGTTTGTGATACTGAAAATGGCAACGTTTTCATTACAAGATCCCAGCGTGTTATCATTCGTTTTCTCCATTTGTGTGGTGTGACACCGATTGAAATTTATCGCCAGATGAGTGAGACAAGTGGTGAAGGTGCCATGGATGTGTCTAATGTGCGTGCGTGGGTGCGACAGTTCAAAGAAGGCAGAACGTCGTGTGACAAGAAAACCATGACAATTTTGGCCTCGCAGAAGCTTGTCTGGCGACATGATCAAGCGAGTGGAGAAATTGGTTCTGGAGGATCGTCGATTGAATGTGGAACAGATCGACGATCCTCCAGAACCAATTTCTCCACTCGCTCGATCATGTCGCCAGACAGTGCCCGATTATTTTAAAACAAACCGCATGTTTCAGTCTGTTTCCAGTGCTGAGAAAAAAATTCGGATGTGTTATAACTTGAATGCACCTCGTAATTTAAATAAAGGCTTTCAAAGTTATAAATTATTATCAATTCTAATTACGATTTTATCATATAATGCACAATGAATGCATTAATTAATATTTCAATGAAAATGAGAAATGAAAAAAAGTAAAGACAGTGGAAAACTGTAAATTCAACTCGATAAATACAATGGATTGTTTACACAATGGCATGAAGTGCTAATATCCGTTTTTCCCGGCAAAATTTCAATCAATGCTTTATGATTGGCTGTTGCTTCACACACACTTTGATTGCTGGCCTTTACGATTGATGTTCATTGACATGCAAAATCTCTTGAAAAAGTTGACATCTCCGCATTCTGACGCATAGCATTAATTAATTTCAGTAAAAATATCGTTTATTTTCGAAAAATAGTCTTCTACTGTGATACTCAATTCGTAATAACCTTCGATTCCTTGGAAGCAGTGGATAAAATGGTGCTGGCGAACTTGCTATCCATCTTGAAAATCCTTAGGAATACGTCAGTACTCTCTGATTGGCTGTTGCTTAACACATACGATTTGATTGGCTTACTTTACGTTTGCACAGTCGGCTATATTCGTTGATTTCAATGTCTTTCGAGACTCAATTCTGATACGTAAAAGCAATTATCTTGCGGAAACATAACGGAAGACGGAGATTGACGTAGAAGTGCGTTCACCCTTTAACACCTTCCCACTAATACTCACTGTGCAGCAACTGTAGACGCATTGCTCCAGGCGGCGATTAAAAGATTTCGGGTCAGAAAGTTTGCACTGAAGACGGAAAAATTATTGTAAATTGTGGTGACAAAACAAAAACAAACCATCATTTCCCACGATGTTCTTCAGAAACTGATCCAATAATCCAGTAGCCCGAGACTGAAATCATTAAAATTTTTATCTTTCATTTTAATCTATCCTTCTCAAGTAATGTTGTTTAATTTTAAGTGAACAGTAAGTATTTTTGTTTGGTTTAAGCTTTTATAGTCTTAATTGCTTTGTATTTAGTATTTATATTTTAAGTTCTCAGTTCAACTTAAAGTTTTGTCTATTATTATCTTTCTTTTTTATGAATTAATTTAACTGTATTTAACTCTATTTTTATTATTGTGAGTTTCGATTTTCTTTTGTCTTCTTGTTTTCGTATATACAATTTTTTTAACTTTCCAAAAAACTTCTGATAAGTAAATATTGACGTTTATTTCAAAAACAGAACTCTCTAAGCTCTATCTACGCTCTATCTACGCAGTCAATACTCTCATAGTCTACCAGGTCAGTAAATATCAAACCGGAATTTTTGTATATAAAAGACATGTTTATTGTACGAAATTAATAAAAAATATCTTATTCGAAGTATTGCTCATCGCTAGCTATACATTTTTCCCATCTGTCTGACAATTTGTGGATTCCATGCCAAAAAAAATGTTGCTCTTTTGAGACAAACCATTCTTCCAGCCATTTTCGTACTATTTCGTAAGAAGTAAACCGCTGCTCAGCAAGTGCGTATCTCATCGATGCAAATAAGTAGTAATCGGACGGAGCCAAGTCTGGTGAGTAAGCCGCATGCGAAAGTATTTCCCAACTAAATGCCTCAATCGTTTTCTTGATCAGTTTCGCTGAATGTGATGGTACGTTACAATGAAGCAAAATCACTTTGTGTTGCCTTTTTTTCATATTCAGGTCATTTTCCATGCAAAGCTTGATTCCAATAAAATTTAAAACTTTGGAAATCAACTAATACCTGAACGTATAGAGGATTCAAAATCAAAATTAAGAAAGATTAGAGGAAGTGGTTGGACAGTCCAACAGTTTCAATTTCAATCACATAAACTTCAACTAAAAGAGAATGAGAAAAAATAGCATGAAGTGAAAACAGAATTTGCGAAGTCAAGTTCAGCTACGGTGATCATTAGAGTCACTAAAAAGCTTCTGGTTGTTTCTGTTATGATGATTAAGAAATTCATTTCCCACTTATTTCTTAATTTTCTTTATGTTTACGAAGTTTATATAGTTTTCTTTGTGTTCAGCAGGGAATATATAAATCTTCTAAGTCTAACAGCAATATTTTTCCCATTTTGTAAAATTATCTCTGTAAAAATCAAAATTGAAACTAATGTTCATCTAAATATTCAACAAATTTGTTATAAAGGAAAGGAAATGATAAAAATCTAATAGGCTGAGCATATGATAGTCGAACTTATAATTCTTCTGTGTATATTAAACAGTTGGTCCTATTTGTCAATGCTATATAACATCAAAATGTGGGCTGAAGCAGCATCCTTCTTTCAAAGGTGGAATTCAGAAGTTCTGTCCAGGTTATTTCTCCAGGTGGTATGATTTACTCGATCCCTTGGGAAAAAAGGCAACAGGTTTTCTTAAACCAGATTGAAGTGTAGATGAGATCGTGGCTGACCACCAATTCTGTCAAATATTTTTTTTGTCCAAAGAAATCTCTGTGTAGGATTAAGAAAGGACATGTAAAGGAAAAAATATTATATAAGGGACATCAATGGAAACACCTGCATTTAGGGAGCAGGTGTATATACGAAAAATACGTATATACCTTCCAATATATTTTGGGAATTCTATCCAAAGGTAAAAAAAAATCTTAATTTGTTCGTTTGTTACTTTTCAAACTTTCTCCATCCAAGAATTGGTTTCTTCATCACAGTATTTGACTTTAATTTTTTACTGTTTTTTTTTTTTTAATTTTCTTTTGCTTCGTTTTAAACATTCACTATTCATAATCATTGCAAAAATAATTTGAAATTTCTGAAGTAAGATCCACTCTTTTAATACTTTTTATATTAATTATTGGGTTGGCGAATAAGTTCGTTCGGTTTTATCTAACAGTTTTATTTAATTAAAAAAATATATAATAACAATAGATTAATCAATTATGAGGTGGGAGGAGGTCGTAAACAGTAACGGAGAATACACAATTGATTAATCTATTCTTATTAAAAAATGTTTTAATTAAATAACACTGTTAGATACAACCGAACGAACTTATTCGCCAACCCAATAGAAATTATAAAGAATGGTTTATGGCATAGAAATTGCTTCCAGAGCTGGATGAAGGCTATCGGATATTGTATTATTGCCAATATTAATGGTGGTGAAGAATGCAAGTAAGTAAACTTTGTTTTTCAAAACAGCATAGCAAATGTTGTGAACGTTGCTATTAATTTCTTTGAATTGTTAACGTGCGAGGCAACGAGGACACGAGATGTCTCTTGTTGCGATTGTAGTAGAATTTTCTATTGTAAGAAAACGCAGGAGATAAAAGTACTATGGTTTTTTTAACAGCTTAACTTTTTTTGCGTAGATTCAGTTATTTTTCCTTGACGCCAATATTCCCATGAGCACTCTCTAAGGGATGTAGTTAATAAGATTCTTTATGGTGCCGAAACCCGGGAGTGAGAGGAATAAGACGGGAGAAAAAAGGCTTAGGTATATTGCGTTCGATGGTTCGTTGTTAAGCCTTTTTTTTGCGTTCATGTGTGCTCTTATAGTGGACTGCTGCAAACGTAAATTGTTCAATATTTCTGTGTAATTACCGGCAGTGCTGAGGAGGAATGGCGTCGAAGGCTATTATGAAGCGAGGTTCTGTGAGAGCAATGCTAACGAGAATGGAAGGCGAATTGAAGACTGTATGTGAGACGAAAAACGCCGAACTGGCCAAAGAATTGATAGAATAGTTAAAAGATAGAAGGATTATGTTAAATGATTTGAATAAACAAGTAGAATTAGACATGGAATTGAATGAAGAAAAAATTGCCGAAGAAATGCGGGAATTACGAAGTATAACGATTACATTGCTAGGTGGATAGCAAGGTTACACCGCATTATGTCAAATTGTTGTACTGGAAGTCCATCTCCGAGCCAGCTTGGGTCTGGGTTTGTTTCTAGCGGTACGCCAAGAAATGGAGAACTATCAATACAACTTCCTAAATTCGATCTGCAAAGATTTAATGGAGATATTTTAAAGTGGACCAGTTTCTGGAACGCGTTTTCGTCAGCAATTCATGAAAAGACTAACTTGTTTGCCACTGACAAATTTAACTATCTTCGATGTGTAGTAACCGATAATGCATTGAAATGCATCGAAGGGCTTCCAATAGCGGAGGAGAACTATGCGACAGCAGTGCATCGACTGAAGCAACGGTTTGGACGTACAGAGCGTATTATTGACGGAACTACCGCTGCCTTGCTTCAGTTACCTGTTCCTCGAAATGAAACTGTAAGCCTACGGAGCTATTATGACGATGTAGAGCTGAAAGTCTTAAATCTCAAGTCATTAGGAGTCGACGTCGTAGCGTATAGTGCTATGTTAGTCCCTACTTTAGTTTAGAAATTACCGAAGTACTTGCAGCTTGAATGGGCACGTAAAACTATGAAGTCAGGCTCAACAAATGTTTGAGCATTTCATTGAATTCATGAATGAAGAAGTCGAATTGAGAGAGTGTATTTGTTACGTGGGAGATGTTCCAAGTAAGGAGAATGAAGCTACAGGTTCGATTGCTAATGAGTCAAAAATTGGAAAAAGTAGGGTAAGTGCATCTACTTCTGCATTGCATATGGTTGCAAACAGTAAAGAAAAGAAGCCTCGGGTGCGTAAATGTTTGGTTTGTGAAAGCGATAAGCAATTGCTAGTTAATTATGACATTAAATCGGTTGACAAAAGAATGGAGAAATTAAAGCAACTGCGTAAATGTTTTAATTGTCTGTGGACTGGACACAATTCGTGGTCATGTCCTGTACGAAAATCTGTTTGTAGAATTGTCAAGGCTCTCATCATTCTGCACTTTGTCCAACAACGAAGGAGAACGTTGAGTTGCGGGAAGATAAGAAGGATGAGTGTCCTCCCGCTCAAGCTGTAGCAAATCACGCTGATGAACTCTCATAATGATGTTGTTCTATTAAAATCAGCGGTTGTTTTGGTTGATGGTAAAAAACATCAAGTTCGTTCCAGATTAATTCTAAATGGAGGAAGTCAGATGAGTTTTATTAGTAGTCGTCTGTCTAAATTAGTGGGAGCAGAGATGGTTGGAAGACAAAAAGTTGATATTAGTGTGTTTTCTCATGGTTCTGTTGGGCTTCGAGAATACAAGAAAGTGCGTGTTCGACTATTTGATAATGACGGGATGAAAAGTATAGAAGTTGTGCTACGTGAGTCAGATTTTGTGTGTTCAACGTATTCTCTTATTCCAACCAATAAAATTATAAAAGAGATGAAAAAACATGGATTAAAGTTAGCTGATCCTGGTGCTAACGCAGTGTATGATTTGAACGGTGTCGACACTTTAATTGGAGGAGATTTGTATTGGACTGTTGCGACCGCTAATAATGTACGTTTGACGGATCGTCTCGCAGCAGTTGAAACAATCTTTGGGTGGCATGTTCACGGACCAGAAGATGGAAACTCATCTACAGTGGACTGTCTCCATGTGAATACATTTAATGTATGTATCAATAATAACGAATATGGCAACGCAAACGGTGAACTTGCTACAAAAGAAGAAATTTTTGGCGCCTTGAAAGTTTAGATATTGCCGAAGATGAAACAATCGTAAAGAACATTGATGATGTTGAGTAGTCAGCATACAACACGATACGTCAAGTTGGAGACCGTTATCAAGTGCAACTTACGTGGAATGAACGTAAATTTGAATTGCGATCAAATAAGGCTGAGACTCTCAGAAGATTTTATATCCTTGTGCGACGATTTAGTGAGGACAAAGATAGGATATCGTTGTATCATAAAAGAATGATGGAATATTTGTATAATGATCATGCAGAAGCAGTGATCAAGCCGGAAGAACACAGTGAAACTGAATATTACATTCCATATCAGGCAGTTTTCCGTCAACAACTATGACACAACGAGATTACGGATTGTATTTGATGCCTCCTCCGGAAGACCATCATTGAACGACTGCCTCCACTCCGGGCCCCATTTAAACCCAGATGTGATGGACTTGCTTTTGCGATTTCGACAACATCCTGTGGCAATGGCAGACATGGAAAAGGCCTTTCTCCAAGTAGAGATAGATCGGAGTGATCGAGATGCGGTTCGATTTTTGTGGTCGTCAAAGGATTGGAAGTTTGGGGATCCCGTGGTTCCTACAACATACCAATGAAAATGGTTTTGTTTGGATTAAATTGTGGACCGTTTCTGCTGGCAGTGGTAGTGTGTCTGCATTTGCGTCTAGTGGAATCGGTGGAAGCTGAATTCGTCTAGTCAATTATTCAAAACATGTATGTAGATGATTTAGTGCGATCTGTTCCTTCCAGTTTTGAGGCTTGGCGTATTTTCTTTGAGGGTAAACTCCTCTTAAGAGAAGCAGGATTTAATCTGTGAAAATGGGCCACAAATGATGAGAGATTGCGTAAAGCTATCGTCGAAGAAGAATGCGGTAAGAAGGAATACAGTGAGAGATCCCAAGAGGAATTTATCAAAGTTTTAGGGATGAAGTGACATCAGTATGAAGATACTCTTCACTTCGATGTTACAGGACTGAAAGACTTTCTAAGCGAGAAACAACCCACGAAACGAATTGTTCTTAGTGCGATGGCAAGAATTTTTGATCCTCTGGGCATTGTTGCACCGTTTACTGTAAGATGAAAGGTCTTGTTCCAAAAACTGTGGAAAATCAACTGTGCATGGGATGAAGAATTGAAACCTCCATTAAAAAATGATTGGAATCAGTGGATGCTGGAGTTACCGGACTTGCAAATGTTAAGTGTTCCAAGATGTTTCTCTCTAAGAAATGAGGATGACGTTAGCCATAAGTTTCATGCTTTTTGTGATGCCAGTGAACAAATGTACGGCGCTGTGATATATATTGTGGAACAACGAGGCAACATAAAACAAGCATGTTGGTGGCAAGAAAGAACCGTGTAGCCCCAATTAAGTCACTTAGTATTCCAAGACTTGAACTCATGGCTTCCTTGATATGCGTCCGCCTAGTAGCAAGGTTAAGAAAGGCTCTATCTACGTCAATTCCTGTATCATACTGGACGGACTCAATGATTGTTTTGCATTGGATTCGTGGAGAGGCTAGGAAATGGAAGACCTTCGTGGCAAATAGAGTGAGAGAGATTCAGAACTCCTGTGAAACATCTAAGTGGTCTCACGTACGAACTGAAGACAATCCAGCGGATAAATTAACTCGTGGACTGTCAGCCAGAGCTTTAATCAGTGATGAATCCTGGTGGCATGGACCAAAGTGGTTAGTAACCGGCAGTTATGACAACCTGGAAACTATGATGATGACGTCGCAAATGAGAAAAAAGCTATGACCGAGGCAAGGGAAATAGCTGTAGCTGTTAATGTTGTAATGACGATTCTGGAAGTTATAGCGAACATCGAATGTTTCAGTACGTGGAAAAAGGTTGTTCGAATAATTGGTTGGATATTTCGTTTTTCCGCAGTGTGTCATGCGCCAAACAACTTGCAATTACATGGAAATTTGTCAGTTCAAGAACTTGTTCGAGCAGAAACTAGTTTATTAATCCATGAGCAAAAACAGATGTTTCCAAGCGAATATAAAGCATTATATGAAGGCCGATCAGTGGATAGAACATCACGAACATACAGATTTCATCCTCAATTGGCAGAGGAAGGATTAATACGTCTGGGTGGAAGACTTCATTTCTCCATGTTAGAATTCGAAACCAAGCATCCAATTATTTTGAGTAGTCATGCATGGACAACGAGACTCATTATTCTGGAAGCTCATACAAGAGTACTTCATGGTGACGTTTCTGAGACAATTATAGAACTTCGTGAACGTTTTTGGATACCTTCTGCTAGATGAACAGTATCGAAGGTGTTAAGGACATGTCAAATTTGTGTTCGGCGCCGTGCGAAGCCAGCAAAATGGTGGAATCATCTCTCCCATCTGATCGGGTGATTGTAGCTAACCCGTTCGAAGTAATTGGCGTGGACTATGCGGGACCAATTTTTGTGCGTGAAGGTAAGGGAGGACAGAATAAAACATATTTTCTGATAATTACGTGTGCAGTCACTAGAGCATTGCATCTTGAACTGGTAGAATCAATGACTGCTGATAATTTTTTGTAAGCTTTTCGCCGAGGATTATGTCGGGTTATATGGTCTGATAACGCAAAAAACTTTTAAACGTGCAGCAAAGGACTTAAATATTTGGACAAAGATGATGCAGCTAGCTACAGAGAAACGCATTGAATGGAAATTCATTGTGGATAAGGCTCCATGGTGGGGAGGCATGTGGGAACGAATGGTTTATTCTGTGAAGGATAAAATTAAAACAGCGTGTGGACGAGCAATGTTAACTTTTGAAGAGATGCGTACTGTCTTAGAGGAAGTTGAGTGTGTGCTCAATTCCCGCCCTCTTGGTTACGTATCAGAAGACATCAAGGAAGTGATCACTCCGGGACATCTACTCACTGGGAGACGTCTCACCGTTTCACCACCCACTTCCAAATTGACGTCACCCAATTCATGCGATTCTCTTAATATACGACAACTTTGGAAGGCTTGCATGGCAATCATAGACAGATTTTGGAAGATCTGGCGGACTGATTATCTGCTGATGCTCCGAACAGCTCACGAACGTCGAAACATTGGTGCAACAGTTCCACTGCGGATAGGACAACTCGTCCTCCTGGATGATGGACGAACAGTACGTCATCTGTGGAAGACATGTGTCATAAAAGAAGTGCTTCAAGGACGAGACGGATGCATCCGTTCGTGCCGTGTCTTGCTACCTGACGGTAAGGTTGTAAAACGTCCTATTCAAAATTGTTATATCCTTTAGAACTTGAAAGGCAGAATTTGTGACTTTGACTTTACTAGTGACTTTATAGACTTACAACTGTGGGTTATGACTGACCAATTGTTTTTGCTGAAAGTATACACTTTCAGGGGGGGAGTGTTGCGAACGTTGCTATTGTTAGTGCGAACGTTGCTATTGTTAGTGCGAACTTTGCTATTAATTTCTTTGAATTGTTAACGTGCAAGGCAACGAGGACACGAGATGTCTCTTGTTGCGATGGTAGTAGAATTTTTCCTGTAAGAAAAAGCAAGAGATAAAAGTATTATGTTTTTTTTAACAGCTTAATTTTTTTTGCGTAGATTCAGTTATTTTTCCTTGACGCCAATATTCCCATGAGCACTCTCCGAAGGATCTAGTTAATGAGATTCTTTAGCAAACAACTTTGATCATCATAATTATTCGGAGATTTATGTATTCAATTACTACAAAATATATATTTCAGAAGAGGAAATATACTTTTTTATATTCTTTAATAAAGATAAAATTTTAAAACAAAATATGTCAATTGTCTTTCGAACAAAGATATTCCTGCCGTAAATACAGTAGATCAAAACCACAAACATAAATGACAGAAATGATGGTAAAAATGCTTTACATTTTATAGGTTCGGAACGAAGTAAAAGAGGGAGGATTAGAAGGAAATAAGGATGAAATGTTAAATGTTTGGGAGCATGGAATTCTTAGTCTGAGAGAAAGTACATCCTTGATTACTACAGTGACTTCACATGTTTTAGCTAAGAAAGGTTTCCTGGACTTGTATCAGTTATTAGTCCGTTCGAAATTATATAATTCTAGATATGACTTATCTAATTGACATTTTAATTCCCGGATTTATCAATAAATTATCATTTAATATTTATTTATTAAATGTAAATAATTATTATTACATATTCATTATATAGTTATAATTATTTATCTCCACCCACCTCGTCTCAGTTGAATGCGGGCGCTCCGCGTTGGTTCTTTCAGTTGTTGCCGGCCTTCTTATTCATAGCTTCAGTGCAACAAAACAAAATAAACAATAACAAGTACCTACCTACCTACTTAATAATCATTATTTACTTGAAATAAATGATAATATTTCAAGAAAATAATGAATAATTTATTTATACTTATAATAATTATTACATGTTATTTAATAATAAATCCGGGAATTACGATGTCAACCACATAATCACATCTAGAATTGTAGAACTCCGAACAGACTATTAATTTAGACGTGTCGTAATAATATATGTTCTTTTTAAGGAGATCTTTCTATAGATATTTAATCAGTATATAGGATGGGGCAACGTCCCATACATTTTTGCCCATTGCCCTTTGTCAGAGACATTATCTAAATTGAATTATAGAGAGATTAGTCAATGGTAAATATCGATCTTTGATGCATATTAATGGAATCTGCTAATAACGAATCTTAGGAGTATTGTTGAGTAACAGCATCAGAAAAATATGACACATCAGAAAGATTCGAACACACTCGAGAGGTATATAATTTTCTGCATTCTGGCATGAAAGAGATTATATTAAAATGTTTCTTGAAGAATGGTCTTCCTCATCCTATTCAAATGATTTCTATTTTTGAGATAATTATGATGTGTAAATAAATATATAAACAGAATACATTTGATTATAAATTTGACAACATATTTTAAAATTAAAATAAATTTCAGAGTGGCTCCATATACCACAAATTTAATGAAAACTTAATTTTATAAAATATATTTTAGAAATATGTTTCGAAAGAACTAAATCGTGTATGATTGCAACTCAAACTTGAACGTTCGTATTCTTTCCATGATTTAGTTCAGTATCTTCTACAGTGCTTGTTTTTACACAAAGACTGAGTAAAGTTTGTTGTTAATAAGATTGATCTCATTTGCCGCCTTGAAATAGAAATTATTGAGTAAAAAGAATTTTCTGCATTAAGTGATATATTTTTTTCCCTTTCTCTGAATTTTTATTATTTGAGTTTTAAGTGTTCTCAATTTCTTTTTTTTTTTTTTGCAAATTACAATTGGCAGAAATAAGTTTCTAATCTTAACATTTTTCGAACAAAATTCCTTCTCCGATATTTTAATTTTTATATGAAATAAATATCAATTTAACCATAAAATTTCCTCTCTTTCAGATATTTTGGAAACAAATATAAAAAGTGGGTTAATTATGTTAGAAACAATGCCTTCACGAGGTGTGTTTATCAGCACGTGAGTTAACAAATGAACATTAACTTTCATTGTTGGTAGTTAAGTAGTTCTTGCCAATCTGGCTACACACCAAAATAGCTTTAAGTTTTAATTTAAATTTAAATAGTTTTAATCTAAAACCTAACAGGTTATGAGCACAGATGCTACCCACAGCGATTTAAGGACATTTTGGTGAATAATATATATAGAATTTCTTTGTAATTCTCATCCAACGTGGGGAATTGAAAGATGGCCGTTCAACATTCCAACGGTGTATTTTCAACATCTTTAACACAGTTTGAGAAGTTAGAAGGAGCACAGAATTACGTCACTTGGAAATTTGCTATGGAAATGAGACTTACGTGCGAAAATTTGTGGGATCTTGTTGATAATCAAGACGAAAAACCGGCTGATGAATCGAGAGACAAGAGAGTCCGTGTAATCATCGCCTTAAATGTTCAACCGCAAATGCATGTCCATATCCAGAACTGTAAAACTGCCAAAGAAACATGGATGGCGCCATAGAAAGTTTTCGAAGACCATAGACTTGTTCGTAAGATATATTTAATCAGAGAATTGCATAAATTGAAATTGGACGAATCGATCGGATGGAAGCCTATCTCAACAAAGTTACGTTCGTCGCACAATTGAATTCAATCGGAGCTCCTCGAGATGACGAGGACTTGGCAATGCTGATTCTATCCGGCTTTCCGACATCGTACGATCCTCTGGTAATGGCTCTAGAAAATTGTGGTCGTCAAATCAAGATTGTTGCAGGAAGAATCTCGACGAAACTCAGACATTAGTACGCCTAACGATGCCGTATTAACAGTTCGGAGAGATAAGATAATCAAATGCTTAAAATGCAGAAAAAAGGACATAAAGCAAACAATTGCCCGACAAAAATGTGTAACAGAAGTCATTCTCAAAAATCCGAGAATGCATCTACTTCAAGGTCATTAGTCAATGCAAAAGAAGATTATACTGCCTTGAAAGCTGCGCTGAAAGCAAGCCAGATATCGGAAAGTGATTGGTATATTGATTCCGGGGCAACTCATCATTTTTCAGGGAATAAGAACTTGTTCTCAAAATTGAAGCCACTAAACAACGGCCCTATATACATGGCTGACATGTGACAAATCATCGCAGAAGGTGTTGGTGACATCGATATGGAACTTAACGTCAAAGGTAAATTAAAATTTGCTGAAATTTATGACGTGTTGTTCGTACCCGAAATTCAGACGAACTTGTTATCAGTAAGCGTGCTTACAACTAAAGGTCTTAAAGTACTGTTCAAGGGCGAAAAATGCTTCATTAGTGACAAGAGAAATAATTTAATAGCCAGTGCTACTAAGGTTAATGGATTGCATCGTTTAGATCTTGGACAAAATTGTATCCCACAAGCCAGTGTGAACCTAGTGAATGCTGAAATTTGGCATCGACGCTGCGGTTATCTAGGCATTGGTGGAATGGTACGACTCCGAGATGGAATGGCGATAAGCATGAACTTTAATAACACTAAGGAACTTCATTGCAAAGCCTGTGTCATGGGTAAACAATCAAGAACTCCATTCCCAAAAGGAAAAGCAAATCGAGCAAACGAACTTTTGGAACTTGTGCACTCAGAGGACCTATGCAAGAGAGGTCATTCAACGGATCACGAAATTTTGTGATATTTATTGATGACGCATCGAGAAAGACATTCTACTATCCGATGAAATCGATAGACGAAGTGCTCAACAAATTTAAGGAATTTAGGGCGGAAGCTGAAAATTTCACTGGAAAAATTATTAAAACTTTACGTAGTGATAATGGCGGCGAATATGTTAATGACGCTATGAAAAATTTTCTAAAGCAAAATGGAATCCGTCATGAGACTACAATTCGATGTACTCCGGAACAAAATGGAGTAGCCGAGCGAGGGAATCAGACAATCGTTGAACGAGTCAAATGTCTCTTACATGATGCAAATCTCTCCAAGCATTTTTGGGCTGAAGCTACAAACACTGTAGTATATCTAAAAAACAGATCACCAACCATAGCCGTCAACGGAAAAACTCCAGAAGAGGCATGGACTGGTCGAAAACCCAACTTGGCCCACCTGCACTTTTTCGGATCGAAAGCATACGCGCATGTTCCCAACAACAAGCGAACAAAACTCGACGATAAAGCTGTCGAATGCATCCTGGTTGGTTACTGTTGTAAAAGTAAAGGGTACAGATTAGTCAAAGCAAACAATTATCGTGAAATTATAGTATCAAGGGACGTTACATTTCACGAAACTCCTCTCGGTGTTGATGTAATCCATCATCAAGAAACAGTGAAGGATTCAATTGAACCAAATGAGGCTGAAACAGAGATGTCAGTGGGAGAAGAGCTACAGCAAGCTCGAACTGACGAAGGACTAGAACAGAGAAGTCAGTGGGAGAAGAGGCACAGCAAGCTCAAGCTGACGAAGGACTAAGACGATCGAAACGAACGCCGAAGCCGATACAGTTTCTTGGAAATCCTGTAATTTATTTTCTGGCAGCTGAACCTCAAACTGTTTCCGAAGCTTTAGCTAGTGATGATGAAGCTAAATGGTAACAAGCCATGAAAAATGAAATGGCATCAATTGAACAAAACAAGACTTGGAAGCTTGTAGACCTACCGAATGGGCGAAGAGCAATAAAGTGTAAAGGGGTATTCAAAGTCAAAACTGACGAATATGGCAATGCAAATCGTTCAAGGCGAGACTCATAGCGAAGGGATGTTCACAGAAACCTGGTGTTGATTACGACGAAACATTTTCTCCTCTGCTCAAGTTAACCAGACATCACCCATGCAGTGGGAGTTGTGAGCCAATGTTAATTCCAACCCTGGAATGGCCCATTGGATAGCGATAAAGAGAATTTTACGTTATCTCAAAGGGACCGTGGATCAAAAACTGATCCTATAAAAAGGGAGATGTGGACAATTTTATCATTGGACACTGTGACGCCGACTGCGCAAACGATATGGATGATAAAAGAAGCTTTACTGGTTACGTTTTCTTTGCAGCCAACGGAGCAATCAGCTGGAATAGGAAAAAACAGCCAACTATTGCTATCTTTACAACAGAAGCAGAGTACATGTCGTTAGCAGAAGCAACAAAAGAAGCTATACGGCTCAAAAACTTTATGCGGGAAATAACAAACAACTTGTTTACTACTCCGATTACAATCAATATTTTGTGTAACAACCAAGGAGCTAATGCATTAGCTAAAAATCCTGTGCACCATGCTCCTACATAACATATTGATGTGAAGCATCACTTCATTCGTGAGAAGATTGCTGAAGGCCACATCATAGTCAACTACGTGTCTGCGTCAACTACGTCAGCGGACGTGCTGACGGGCTCGGAAGAGTGAAGCATAGGTGGTGCATCAAAAGACTTGGACTTGCTGAAAACCTGGCAACCTGATACCTGACCACCAAAAGACTTGACTTGCTGAATACCTGGCTACCTGATACCTGCTGATGTACGACACCAAGTGAACGGCAAGTGGGGAGTGTTAGAAATAATACCTTCACGTGTTTATCAGCACATGAGTTAACAAATGAACATTAACTTTCATTGTTGGTCGTTAAGTAATTCTTGCCAATCTGGCTACACACCAAAATAGCTCTGTAAGTTTTAATTTAAATTTAAATAGTTTTAATCTAAAACCTAACAAATTAGGCCCCAATCTCTTTTATAAAAAGAAATTATTCAGAGAATTAGAGAGAAAAATAAGAGTAAAAACGCACAAGACTAAGAGTTCACTGATCTGTTTTTGGAAATTGTGATACTGAAAACCCAAGATGGACCATTTCTGGATATCTTACCTTCGTCAGTTGGGTCCGTCAGTATCTTAAGTAGTCGCGAATAAGCGAATTCAGTGGATAATTCAGTGGAAAAAGAACGAAAATCAACACATAAATGCTTTTTTCTTAGCAATAAAATGTTGTGAAGTTCTTGATTCAGCCTACACACGGTTTAAAACATTATTTACAATTAAAATTTAAAAACTTTAAATTAAAAAGGCATTAAAAATGTTGAAAAACGTTAAAATTGAGCTCAAACTAGTTTCCGCTTGCAAGCAAGCCGTCATCGGTGAGTGACTTTCCATCCTGCAACACGGGTTCTTATAGGGAACTGTTCTTGAATGAGTCAATCAGAAGCCTGGTTGTTTCAACCAATTGTCGTTTATTTGATTTGTATATGGCGTTGATTAGGGCGCTTCTAGCGGATATTCTGAACAGCATCCCTGGCGGTGATTAAATGTAACTATAAGAGCACATGGCTTTGTTTACAAACATATCTCCTGCAGAGGAACCTGATGTTTATAAACGCAGAGCTATGCAGCGAAGCGAACTGAATTGCTCTTGAACACATATTGGTATATGGATCTCACAGAAACACAATCGTTTATGCACATATCTGTATTTGCAATAAGGAATGTTTCTTTACACTACATTTAAATTCAGCCAATTCCGTTATAAGTATTCTTGGTTTTTCGATATCAAATACATGAACAGTAATTCTCATATGTAAAACAGTACAATATGCTGTGTCCTTTTTCTTAATGGCCCTAGCATGTTCAGACATGCGCACTTGTAGAGCACGACCGGTTTCTCCTATGTAGAACTGAGGGCATGTAGCACACTGCACGGCGTATACTACTCCTTTCTGTTTTTTATCACCATTATCTTCACTGTTGTGTTTTTCTGATTTTTTAAAAAAGCTACCAGTTGTATTTCCACTAGCGTGTTGCAGGATGGAAAGTCACTCACCGATGGCGGCTTGCTTGCAAGCGGAAACTTTGTTTGAGCTCAATTTTATTGTTTTAAACATTTTTAATGCCTTTTTAATTTAAAGTTTTTAAATTTTAATTGTAAATAATGTTTTAAACCGTGTGTAGGCTGAATCAAGAACTTATCAACAAATTTCACACACGAAAAAGAATCTCATTGAATAAAATGTTGTCGTTATAATAAAATGGCAATACATACAGTTACAGTAAACATTACATAATACATTATAAACAATTATTTTATTTTAAATTATTTATTTATTTTTAAATGTTTCTATTACGGGAAGGCTCTCCCGTAATTTAGTGTAACCTGCTGGCATAAGCTCCGCCCACAAGGTCGTCCTTTTGATTATTTGTCTATAATTGGCTACACTTACTCTATTAACCTCTTTTATTCTGGATTAAAAAAAAGATAATTCCATAATTTATTGTACAGTAAAAAAAATCGAAACAGTTGGGGTCCACAAATAATCGGGAAGTTATTGATTCTAGATTATATTTGTTTTAAAAGATGAATCTTATTTTTTTTTTCTTATTGGATAACTCGTTTTGCAAGACAACTAGTAATCATTGAGCAAATTGACAATTAATAATTATCGGAAAATCTGATCATAACAATTAGGAGCATTATAATTTGGTTTCGATACTATTGACAAATTTCTTAAAGTTTTTGTTTTAAAGACAATAGCTTTTTTTTTCATAGAACCCAGTAGGAAATTGTAATAGCAATGTTTTAATAGCAATAGTCAGTGTTTTTACTAAAACTAAACCACCTTGATCACTCAAATGATCATCTATTCTCCTTCATTTTTATATAGTATTAGTAAGATCCTATTTATATTAGTCAATGTATTAGTCAATCTAATATCCATTTTTGTATTATGTTACAGTATATCATGAATGGGACTCCAGAAAGCACTTACAAAAGCAGTGGATCAAATGTAACGATTAAAACATAAAACATCAAATTTAGTGATTATCTCAAAACAAATTATTCTAGAATTATTAAGTATAAAAATATAGATTAATTAAAATTTATGAAATTATTTCTTTGATTGTAATTTTTTGTGTAGTTACAATGAAATTCAGTGAAATTTGAAATCAATGAATATATCTTTTTAGTTTCGGAGAAATTATCACAAACAATGGACTGTTTCATGAACATGAATTTCTGTCTTTTTAATTAAATTAGCGCTGATAAAGATTTGAAAATACATCGACCATCTCGCTAAGAAACAAAAACTACTAAACGGGAAATTTCGTCCGGATAAGTCCACGGTGACTATGTTACCTTAGGGCGGTCACGGAAATCGATCCCCGTCGTCTTAGGCCTAACACCGAACCTCTTCGGAACTCTGCGGCGATGGGATGACTTCTCACGGCAAGGGTTGACTTTTCCCGTTGCCTACGGGTGCTGACCGGACCTTTTCGGAACTCTGCGGCGAAGGGATTACTTCACACGGCAAGGGTTGACTTTTCCCGCTGCCGTCCAACGATACCGAAACCTCTTCGGTATTAACTGGCTTCACAGCTGAAGTCTTTTCTGTCCCGGTTGGGAATCCTGACGGGTCCTTTTCCAAATATAGTTCAGGATACTGTCTCCCGGTCGGGCGCCAAACGATACTACCGTCTCCCGGTTGGGATCCTTCAGAAAGCTGCACGTCACGCAGTCGATTCAGCTTCTATCTTCGGTTAGGACGCTTCCTCTCCTGGGCACCTGCCCACGTCTGGATTTCGAACGTTCTCTCCCGAAAGAATGCCTTGCTTCTGGACTCCTGTCCAAAGTCGAATAGGAACGCACCTCTTCGGATGAAGACC
This sequence comes from Thereuonema tuberculata, assembly GCA_023159025.1. NCBI lineage: Eukaryota > Metazoa > Arthropoda > Chilopoda > Scutigeromorpha > Scutigeridae > Thereuonema > Thereuonema tuberculata. The sequence goes on from JAFIDM010073057.1 coordinate 46,883, forward strand.
CTGTTGCTGGGCCACTGCCTGAAGTCCAAGTCGTTCCGCTCTGTTCTCCTTCCAATGGAGATCCTCTGAATGGGCAGTTTCCCCACGACGTTCTTGTATACTCCGCTCCTATCGGAGACCCTCTGTATGGGCGGTTGTCCCTTGACGTTCCGCTCTCAACGGAGATCCTCTATCTGGGCTGCTGCCCGAAGTCGTTCTGCTACACGTTCCCCTTAAAAGAGTCCTTCCTATCGGGCTGATGCCCCACGACGAGATCGTATGTTCTCCTCTTATTGGAGACCTTCCTACTGGGCGGAAGGCCACAAACGAACTGATGTTCAGGTGCTCTGCGCCTGGTTTTATAGGCGTTGATTGCCTCAAACGAGGGTCAGGACTGGTCAACTCGGTAGAGGTAAGCTGGATTGGTCGAGTCGACTCCGTTGAACGGGGGTGGTCCAAAACCGCAGGTAACAATATCACCCACATTCCTTGCGATGTATTTGATTTAAAACATGATTTTCTATTAAATAAAAAGAAATTCAAATTCTGATCTATCCAATCCTTAGCAAGTTTCATTTTCGAAATAATCTCTCAGTGCTGTATGATAATATGGAGATACATCTGCTTGATAACATTAAAAAAAGCTTCTGATATTTAGTATAGCATTCTTACACAATGCAGTGGAATACTGTCAAAGAATAATAGTGATAACATTGATAGATGATGCTTAAGAGACTGAGTTGTGATGGGCAGATAATGGGATAAATAAAGATGTTTATAATAAAATTTGTAAAAAAAGATCTTGGGATGTCACATAATGCAATAGTGCTCCAGAATTCTACAGAGTTTACGAGAATTATCCAACTGACAGCAAACTCAGCTAAGACATCATTAAATAAATAAAAATGATAAATAGTTATGAACAAACAAGAATAAGAGAACACAAAAATATGAACACTCGAACGTTTTCTGGAAATACACTCACATGTCGTTTTTTTAATACAGATTAGGCTGATTACAACAATGGGAACATGGATGTGGACAGAATAATGCATAACTAAAAGTTATACAGTTATTCTTTTATCTGCACAAAAATTATAAAATCAAAAGATACCTGAAATTTCCTGAAAAAGTTTTCATGCAAAATAAGTTTTCATTACCTTCCAATTATTAAATAAAACATCGAATAAATTATCTTTAGCTGACAAATATAATGTTATGAATGCATTGCTTTAAAAGCAAATTTTTCATTTAGACTTGCAGGATGATGACCACAATATATACAGTAATACAGAAATTCAGCTTACAGATGGAAATGTATTAAATAATTAATTACTTAAGAGAAGGTAAAGAGTACAAAAGTGGTTATAATTAAAGTTGATCTAGCTGAAGCGGCAACCAATAGTCGGAGAGACACCAAACGAGAGAGACCTTAAAATAGTATGATTCTGCAAAAAAAAAACTGTTACAAAATCGTCTCCTAGAAGGCGCTTTTTGCTACAAGAATGAAGCTAACTGTAGAAAAACATAAAACTTGCCCTGCTACAATAACAGATTACGGTTTTAAATTGTAACAACTCGGTTTCTTTTTATTGTAAAAGTGGCACAGCCCTCTATAAACAGGACTGATTTATACACAGGCCTGATTTCTCCGTTAGCCTGACGTCAAATTGAAGGGGTAAAACCTAAAACCTGAACATATAACAAAAACAAAAAACGGAAATATCATATTCACTTAATGCTTCAACAGAAGAATCGACGGATTCAGCTTAAATTCTTTCCCAATCCCACTTGCAATAGTCATATTTAATTTAAAATAGCATTATTGGATCCAAGTCTTAAATCTATATTATTCCTTTGATTTATGCTGACTTATATAAAACTCATCGCTAAAATACATTAAATGAATATGCGATTTCCGTTTTTTGTTTTTGTTGTATGTTCACGTTTTAGGTTTTACCCTTTCAATTTGATGTCAGGCTAATTGAGAAATCAGGCCTATGTATAAAGGGCTGTGAAAGTTGTCCAAATGACATCACAATTGCATATGGTCAATCTTTATGCAAAGAGAAAACAATATGATTTGCATAGATACCAGGAACGCAGCCGATATCGGACTATAAATAATTGATGTAAACTGAGAATGTTATTAGTAGCAGCCGTGATGACGATGACTTTACAAGAATGTGCGTTGATGGTCAAGTTTTATTACGAAAGTCATGGTAATGATGTAGCTGCGATTCGTGAATTTCGTCGGGTTATGAAAGTACGCCGTTGACCGATGTTCTCACAAGGTGTGAGAAAAATGATGAAAAAATTTGAATAAACCGGACTTCAAGTGTGGAACGTGGTAGAGGACGAAAGCGAATCAGTGATCACGTGATTGATGACGTTGCCACATCAATCGTTCACCAGTCGTTGGAGAATGCTGCAGGTTCAGGTGTCGCCAAAGCCGAATCACGACGATTTGATCTACCCTGAAGCATAGTTAGAAAGATCCTGAGAAACTTAATTCATTTTTTTTCCATACAAGATCAGCCACAAACAAGAACTGCTTCCAGACGACAAGAAGAAACACTTCACTTTTGCATTGACCTTTCTGACGAGGATGTAAGTTGTTGATACGTCGTGGCCATGGGATATCCTTTAATCCTCAGAAAGAACTTCCCTGTTTCTGATGTTGGAGATTAGGTAACTCCTGTTATTCCAAAAAAATTCTTCTTTTCTT
>JAFIDM010073057.1:49989-69003 GCA_023159025.1 Thereuonema tuberculata
GGAAATGACTCTCAATTCAAACAAGCTTACAGTCTAGTGTGAGTTCATATCCAACTTTATCCTGGCTTCCTATTTTTTTGAAGAAATTGCTGTTAATGGTCCTCAGACATGTTTCATCACTGAGGTTAGTTTAAACGTCTGATACTGTTTGTGTGAAATAAATATGTTTTTGAACATTTTGTTTTCATTTTCCATTCATATATCCGTAAAAGCGCCCTCTTGCGGACGTTTTTGTACCAATTCTTTTTTTTTTTCGCAGACTTGTTTAGACATCCTTTCATTAGTATTAGTACATCTTTTGTGTGTCTCCGACTATTAGTTGCAGCTGCAGGATGATCTAAATAGGCCAAGTTTAATTACAACAACCTCATACATTAAGAATTTCAAAATAGATCTTTTCCTGTTAAGAATAAATTACAAAACTAAGATGTCAATTATTTATTTTAATCTGGACTAAGGAGATTCTGAAATCAGTTAGATAATTTCAAAAAGGAGACATGTTTTGGTGTAATCCTAGCAAGTAATTTATCAATTCAAAAAAGTTTTGGAAGAATTATAGTACTAATAAGAGTAACCCTTTCCTCTGTTCATTCTTAAATGTAATCATTTCTAAATAAATTCCAATACTCCAAAACTATTAAACGTAAATCTTCCAGACATAACACGAAAACACTGCTTTCCACCAATATTTCATTGAAGAAGACCCCACGTATCAAATGTATAAGAAGGCTAAATTTGTGATTCAAAAAATGAAAAGAAACAATATTATAAGATTCAAAATTATTCATCATGTGTATTTCCGTATAATAGTTAAAATAGACCATATACACAAAAGGAATCCAACAAAAAAAGCTTAAAAATAACATATTTCGGGATAATCTCCCATCATTAGATTACAATATAAAAAATACAAAATCGGAACCTACACGTCCCGAGTAAAACTTTAAACGGCATAAAAACATAAAAATTTTTCAAAGTAATAAGTTTAACAATGCTAATGTTACAACTTTAACAAACCAATGGATTACATCAATAACAGCAATATAGGAATTATAACTAATAATGACAACATTTCATTTCATTTAATACATAGTGAAGAGCATTAAGAATAGAAACCTCAGTATTATAACAAGGAAAGGACTTGGACTTAATAATAAGCGATTCATAAAATTTTCTGAGGTAATCGTCCTTCTCAATGGCATAAACAATTGGATTGTCTGTTAGTATATTGTGTCCAGTTCCCTTGTGATGAATATTAGTAAGATATTGCTTGTTATTACTCTCGATGGCTCTTCTGTGTTCATTCACTCGGAGACTAACCCTTCTTTTGGTCTCTCCTATGTACCTACATGTTTGGGACCTCCTTCACATTCTATTCCATAAACTGCCGCTATCTTGTCTTTATTATTAATAGCTACTTTATGGGAACATAAGATGCTGCTAAGTGTGTTTTTGGCTTTGTGTGACAACTTTATATTGAAATTTCTTAACAACGGAGTCAATTTTGTAGTTAACAAAATTGTTAACACTTCGAAAGGAATGGAAACATATCTTGTATTAACATTTCCTTCAACCCTTTGGTGCCTTCCAGCCTTGAAGATCTTATTAATATATTTATTAATAAATTGCATGGGGTGGCCATTACCTGAGAAAATATTCCTAATATTTTGTAATTCATTTATTAACAATATTTCTTTACTACAAATTTTGACCGCTCTTTTTATAGCTATGAATAAAGAGTTAACTTTGTATTTAATAGCTCCAGCTGCAGAAAAATGTAATTTAATGTTAGCATTTGTCTCTTTTCTACAAACAGTAGTATCAAACTGCATGTTATCTGACGTCTAAGAATGGGATCTTTCCTTCATGTTCAAATTCTATGGTGAACTGTATATCTTGGTATGTACCATTAAAAAGACTTGGTTAATGTTGTGTTTATTGATAATAATGATCGTATCATCAACGTATCGTCACACTAATGATACATTATAAGTGACAGTGCCAACACCCCAAACAGAACCTGGATTTATAAACCAATCAGGAAATTGAATAAGGATACTATTATCGATAAAGACGACATGGAGCACATTAATATTTATAAGACACTACCAAGGTTCAAAGGTCTACCAAAAATCGAATGTTTGAGTGCCAAAGTGAAAAGCTTGTTTTGTGGTATGAATAAAATGCTTTGACTGTTTTTGATAGCTTATGTTATGTAGATTTCAGATCCGATTGATGCCACTGTGTCAGACTTGAGCAATTTGAATAATTCAAGATGGCGTCCAATATGGCCGCTAGAAAATTGAAAACGTTATTGTGATGCAATAATGACCTGTGCCATATCATTTTATATGTTTTTCAGATGGAGGAGTAAGAAAATAGCATTAATTTGGTAAAAAGATCAACCAAAAACATTTTATTAGTCAAAAATAATTAGGATCTTTTGTAATTCAAACATAAAAATCACATGGAACTTCTATATCTTACATGTAATCTTGGGAGAAATTTTTATATTTAATAATAAGGAACACAACAGAGAATTACAATATGGAACTTAAAGTTGAATTCAAAAGGAACAGATATTTTGATCAACACAAAATGAAAAATAATCATCGAACTAAAATTCTTCTTCTTCAGAGTCATTTCCAGTTATTATTTCAGCTATTTTAGTATACGGAATATAGCACTTTTCCTTTTCATGGATACACTGACACATGAAGCTACATGAAATATTATTTACCCGCACAGTTACATTTCATAGTTATGCAGGGTTCATTGGACCGACATTGCTATAATGTAGTCTAGACAGATTGATGTGTTCTCTGGGATAGCAATGGAATTAAGCTCTTTGTTTTCTGCATTTCTCTGTCATCATTAACTGAAGAGTGTGAACAGCCGTTCGCTGTTATGTTCACAACAGATCAAGATATGTACAAAGTAGTTGTTGATATTATATGGAACGACCCTAAAGAATTTTCCGATATTGTTCTTCGGGTGCCTAGGTTCACTTATGGCCGAGAAGGGGATAGTAGAAATCCTAGAATGTGTATTGGCTGGAGTGTTACAAATTATGAAAGATAAAAAATTCCTCAGATCATGCGAGCATTAACGTTACTGGCAGAAGAACTATTGCGACCGGTGTTGAAAGAGAATGGCATTGCTATGATAAGTTAGAAGAGACGTGCACTCAGAGAAGCACTTGTGGATTTACAGTTTTATTAAACTACTCCAGCTAACGATCAATTTCGTGAGAACAGAGAGGGAAGCAGATGGATCTTTTCACCTTTGGGGTATAGTAGAAATGTTGCCCTATTTTGCTGCTGCTGGGCACTGGAATTATTTAGGATTTGCTTCTGTTTATGTAATGTTCATGGAATACATGCAGCAGAAATGCGTAGACCATTTTTTGAAAGGAGATCATATATTGAGAAACAGAAAGGATTATGGTCAGATATGATGATTGAAAGTACATTTATGAAATACGGGCATGGTGAAAGAGGAATCTCTCACTGGCTTGACAGTGAATAATGCAGGAGTAAAACGTTGGCTTTTGACCAGAGAGATAGAGAATAATCTAGGTGAAATGAGAGAAGGATCTGAAGAGTTGAATTTTCAAATGGAAGAAACCAGAGGAAGAATTACTCATGACGCTGAAGACAGGGCGAAGATAAGGAAAAGTTAGAGATATGCATACAGCCTTTAAATCCATCGGAACATCCTGAACGACTGGTAAACATCTGAAAAAGTAATATCCAAAGGTGTTAATGTGGACAAGGCATATGAAACGGTAACTACAAGAGTTTACAAAAAAAGCCTCTCTAGTGAGTTTTATGCTGCTATTCAGAAATCTGTTGTGATTATGGATTTGAAGAAAGAGCGTCATTGCGGATAGATAAATGTCAGACTATATTGCGGATAGATACTACACTTTTATGTAGTATCTATCGAGTATGTAGCCCTTCATGCAAACAAAGATGTAAAAATGACTGATATATTGAAATACAAACTTGCTCTTGTGCCTCCATCTATGTTTGAAGACGATGAAAGCATGAGAGAGGTTGTTGGGAAGTCTTTTTTGATGAACACTATAATATTGTGTCGCAATCAATCAGAACAAATAACTCACCTTCACTAATTGTCATTGATGGTTGTGCTTTACTGTGAGCCATGCACTGGCCTGTAGGAGAAACTGTGTGATTTCCTGAAAAACTGTCTAGAAAATGTTCTTGAGAAGTTAAGAGACAAGAGAATTCGAAGAGACAGACGTTATTATGATTCATCAACTGATAGCTGAAATTAAAGATAAGAAAATAAAGTATTTCATATTATATGCGATAATGCAGATGTCTTTGTCCTACTCTTGTGTACTTTTACCATTGCTTAAGGTTTGAAAAATGAAGTCTTCATTGTGTCATTACACTCAACAAGGACATCAAAGCAACAGTGTCAAAATATGATAACATAATTTCAAGTTTTCCAGCTGCTCATGTCTCTCTGGTTGTGATTCTGTTGCCTCATTCTACGGAATAGAAAAGAAAAGAATGCCTTGAGTCCAGTAAAGAGCTACAAAAATTGGGTTATATTGAAAGCAGTATAACAGATGTATGAAAGGAATGCACACCTTCATTGCTGCTTGCTATGGCATAAAAGGCTGTGTTGATATGACAGAAGTGAAAAAGATTGGTCAACCTCAGACATGAGCTCCAGCATTTCCTCCCACTAACACATGCTTTGTACAAATTGTTGGGAGTCCTCACTTCCAAATTATTTTATGGTTATCTGCTAATGATCCTGCATTACCATGCATAGATCCTGCATCATTTGTATAGCAGAGAAATAAAGAAAACAAAGTGCTTAATTCCGTTGCTGTCCGAGAGAACACATCAATCTCTCCAGACTACATTACAGCAATGTCGGTCCAATGAACCCTGCATAACTATGAAATGTAGCTATGCGGGTAAATAACATTTCATGTAGCTTCATGTGTCAGTGTATCCATGAAAAGGAAAAGTGCTATATTCCGTATACTAAAATAGCTGAAATAGTAACTGGAAATGACTCTGAAGAAGAAGAATTTTAGTTCGATGATGATTTTTCATTTTGTGTTGATCAAAATATCTGTTCCTTTTGAATTCAACTTTAAGTTCCTTATTGTAATTCCCTGTTGTGTTTCTTATTATTAAATATAAAAATTTCTCACAAGATTACATGTAAGATATAGAAGTTCCATGTGATTTTTATATTTGAATTACAAAAGATCCTAATTATTTTTGACAAATAAAATGTTTTTGGTTGATCTTTTTACCAAATTAATGCTATTTTCGTACTCCTCCATCTGAAAAACATATAAAATGATATGGCACATGTCATTATTGCACCACAATAACGTTGTCAATTTTCTAGCGGCCATATTGGACGCCATTTTTAATTATTCAAATTGCTCAAGTCTGACAGAGTGGTATCAATCGGATCTGAAATCTACATAACATAAGCTATCAAAAACAGTCAAAACATTTTATTCATGTCTCAAAACAAGGTTCGTCTATTTTTCGGCATTTGGCACCCAGACTAACCAGTGATAAATTCATTTGGGTCTCCTTTGTAAGGTTTAGGGAAATTTTAAAATTCTATTCTGCAGGAATTACAGTTGAACAAACCAAATATTATTAAAAATACTCCTATTTAATATTATTAAATATTACAAGAAAGAGTTATTAGCGACACAGAAAAAAGGTAAAATTGTAAGCGATGGATATTACAGCGAATATACAAACAAGGGTGTTAAAAGAGGCTTATAAGAGTGATGGAGGAAAAATGTACAGATGATGTTATGAAGTCTTTTAATATTGAACGGGAATATTTTATGAAATTATTGAAGTTCATATGTGACAATGAGTATTTTGAATATGATGGTAAATTCTATTTACAGGCGAGAGGGTTTCCTATGGGTAGTCCCGTCTCTGGGATTATATTTTAAGATTTTTCTAAATTCGATTGAAGATAATTATATTTTAAAATGGAATAAAGCAAAATTTATGTGTTTAAGATATGTAGATGATATATTGATTCAATGGGAAGGGACGGAATGACAATTTTATTTCATGTTAATTCGTATCATAAGGATTCGATTTTCACATTGGAAAAGGAGCAAGACGGAAAACTACCATTTTTAGATGTCTTAATTAAGAATAAAAGCAAGGGTTTTAACATATGAACATTACAATAAGAAATTTCTTAGTAAACATGTATTAAATTTTAACTCAAATCATAATTTGTCCACTAAGAAAGCTATTGTTTTTAATAATTTAAAGACGATTACAGGTTACACAGAAGACCGTAAGTTATGGAAAAATAAAGTTTCAGATTTCAGAAATAAATTATTGATGAACGAATATCCCGAGGGATTTATTAGTTCTACATTTAATATATTTTTTACTAAAAGAACAGATCTAAACTGGATAGAGTTAAAAGTGGATAAGGTTCAAGAAATTTATAATAAATATTTAAAATTATCTATTGGATTTATTTTGGGCAAAAATGTCAAAAAAAGTGTATAAAGGAAATCAAGTTAAAATTGTTTATTACAAAGATAATAAATTATTTAGGAAGAAGATTGGAAACAAAGAGATTAAAGATTTACACAAAATGGTAGTAATATATATTTTAAAATGTAGGGATTGTGAAGAGTTTTATATTGGAAGTACGGGCAGATCATTAAAAGAACATGTACAAGAGCATTTGAGAGCATATAGGAGTAATAGAAAAGGGGTATCGGAATGGGCAGACCATTGTATGAGGGTTAACTATAATCCTGATCCTTTAATCAAAATTTTGTATGAATCACAAGAGGAATCTGAAAGACTAATTTTAGGATTTTGTTTTATTAATTGGAGTCGATCTATAAACAAAGATAAATCTTTAAAATTAAACGAAATTTCATTTGGTATTTTTACAAAACTTATCTTCTTCTAGTTCCTTATCCTTATTGGATGTTGGAGATCAATTGTTTCCAGTACACTCTGTCTTTGGCTTTGTGGAAGATTTCCTCCGAATTTATATTGGTCCACTTTTTGATGTCGTCCATCCACTTCTTTCTTGGACGTCCTCTTCCTTTTTCACCGATGATTTTCCCGAGGGAAAAAAACAAAAATTTATGAGCAACAATTAACATTGAAAGAATTTCTGAACTTGGTGTAGGTCTGTGTTATTTTTATTTTTATTTTACACGTTTATATTATTTGATTTTGTTATTACATACATAGTTCTCTGCCAAGGGCAGGTCCTTCACTGCAAACCCAGCATTCTCCAATCTTTCCTATTTTCTGCCTTCCTCTTCGTCTCCACATAAGATCCATTTACCCTAATGTTGTCAATCATCTGAAATCTTCTTCTGCCTCGAACTTTTTTACCGTTCACCATTCCTTCCAGTGCATCCTTCATTAGGGAGTTTCTTCTCAGCCAGTGACCCAACCAGTTTCTTTTTCTCTTCCTGATCAGTTTCAGCATTGTTCTTTCTTCATCCACTCTTTCTAGCACAGCTTCATTTCTTATTTTGTCTGTCCATTTCACATGCTCCATTCTTCTCCATATCCACATTTCAAATGCTTCTAGTCGTTTCTCTTCACTGAGTCGTAATGTCCATGTTTCTGCCCCATACAATGCACTTCACTAGTCTCTTCCTTAGTTCTTTTTCCAGAGGTCCGCAGAAGATGCTCCTTTTCTTATTAAAAGCTTCCTTTGCTATTGCTATCCTCCTCTTGACTTCTTGGCAGCAGTTCATATCACCACTTATAGTACACCCTAAGTATTTAAAGTTGTTCACTTGTTCCAATGTCTCATTCCGAATACTTAAGTTTATCTTCTTTGTCTTTCTTCCGATAACCATAGTCTTTGTGTTGTTTACATTTATCTTCATTCCATATTGTTCACAGCTGTCATTCAGCTGCAGTAGCATATCCCTTAGTATCATCTCCTCTTCTGCTAACAATGCCATATCATCAGCAAATCTTATGCACTTTATTCTTCTTCCTCCTACTAATACCCCTCCCATGTCCTGAAAACAATTCTTCACTAACTCCTCTAAGTAGATGTTGAACAGCGTAGGTGATAGAGGGCATCCTTGTCGCACCCCTCTCCCTATTCCACTTCCCTCTGACAATTTTTCTCCTATCCTGACTTTGACTCGTTGTTTCATATAAAGATTAGTTATTAGCCTTCTCTCTTTCCAATCCACACCAATTTTCTTTATGTTCACGTTAATTCATGGATATGTTTTTATTGTTGTTATTCATGTTCGATTTCGTTGATTTGTTGGTTTATTGTTATTATTCACATTTTATTTTGTGAAGGATTTGTTTGTTGTTTGAGAACAGGAAGATTTTTTTTTTGTTATGTATAAATAAAAACCTTGAAACAGTTCTTTGATTAAAATAATGAAATATTGGTGGAAAGCAGTGTTTTCGTATTATGTCTGGAAGATTTATGTTTAATCATTTCCAAGTTTGCAACTATCAAAACTCTTTTCTCACTTATTTTTAGTTTCTTTACATATGACGTTGATAAGATAAAATTTGTGAAGTTTTGTTTAGACTACAGCTTTCATATTTTTACAAATAACTCTGCTTTTCAACCTTTCACCAAAGAACATTGGGTTAAGATTGCTTTTGATTATGTTTGATTTTGTTACTATGCTGATTGAGCTTTTTTCAATAACATACTTACCATTGGTTGTTTAAATCTATCAGGATGCATTAGAATCTTTCTTAATAAATAATATATTCATATGTTTCATTAGAAATTGTGGTGACGCCAATAGTTTTCCAGTTTTTGATATCGTGTTTGTATTCGAGCAGGCGCTTGCTATGGGAACGTTTAGTTTCACCAATATAACGTTGGCCGTAGGAAAACAGAATCGAGTAGATTTATTGTTTTCGGGGTGTAGTGGTGAGATCCTTAGAGTGAGATATTATGGTTCTGATTTTTTTTTGGGGGGAGGGAAAAAATTTTGGTTGGAAGTCGTAACTTAGAAATATCCGACTGAGGTAACGGTTGGAATAAAACGAAAGAAAACTTAAGGGGACTATTGTTAAAGGGAGTGGTGAGCTTAGGATGGATAATCTTTTTTAAAATCCTTGGGATTATGGAAGGAGAAAAACCATTGTTGTTGGTAGCCTTTTTAATGTGTTTCATTGGTGGAGAGTTTCGTTGGTGGAGCCATGGGAAAGGATAGGTTTGATGAGAGTAAGAAAGAACGCATATAGTAGGTAACTCCTTCTGTTTCGTAGTTAAAAAGATTATTGGCGGAGAAAAAGTGTTAGGTTATTGACAAAACCTAATTAAAAAAATTATGAATCCACTTCAATGGGAGTAAAATGGTTGTAAAGATGATTGCATATTGAACAAGGATTGGACATCGAAGCTGACCATAGTGTGCTTCGGATCCGGTGATCCGTTTTTAAGTCTCTCAAGAAAGTGCTGTGAGTTCAGGAGGAAAGGTTCACTGGTTCACTTAAAAAAAAAAAATCCTTCAAATAAAAAGGATTAATCAATTATATAACTCCTAAAAACGCAAGCGATTCATTGTTGGAAACTGTACGATATATAAATGATTCCACGCCTAACATTAAGTATTTAAAAATGTTTATTTAAAAATTATTGCGAATTTTCGGGAACAAATATTAAAGTTATTCCCTTCCTCAGCATATTTGGAATTAACACAACAAACACTAATATAAAACAGAAAGAACATTATAAATCAAATCGAGATACATCTATTGAATAATATAATTGTTGAAACAATGGTTTGTTCATTTAACATTCTCATATTATTGAAAATCATAGAGGACAATAATATCCATCAATACAATAAAATGATAATTTCAATAATCTAATTTATGCATTGTTACTTCTTTATGAGCATCAGTCTTAATTAAACCCCTCTTTAATCAAACAGTGGTTGGATTCACACTAACTCCCTCGTACCTATTGAAATTATTATTCCTTGTATTCTTTACGACACAACTCTCCAGGATTTTACGTAATTTTTAATCAGTTTCTTTATACAAAATTTTAATATCCTCATTCATGATGTGACCTTTTTCCAATAAAAATGGTATCCAATATCAGAAGCGTCAAAATTTTTGTTCTTTAGCGCCCTATCATGTTCTGAGACAAGTTCAGGTAAGGTCCTTTTTGATTCTCCAATATAAAAATTGCCACAAGTTTTACAGTCAATCCGATACACTATACCCATTTCATTTTGCTTATTCTTATAATTAATTTTTCTACATATTAATTTTTTGATTTTGTTCTTATATTCAAAACCTATATTAATGTTAAAATCATTACACAACTTCTTTAGAACCATACTGTTTTCATTAAGGTATGGAATGAAGACCTTATTTTGGATCTAACGTATTTCTTTAATTTTAAATTTATTATAATCTATAATTTGATCTTCAATGAATTTTACAGAGTAATCATTTTTGATTAATAAACTTTTCATATCCTTGATCTTTTCTCTGTATGAATCTTCTTTACATGTATTTTTTTCCAATCTTCTAATGTAATTTTCAACTATATTCTTTATAATATTTATTCTATGTCCAGATCTCAAATTTAGAACATGGTCACTTTGACAGTCTTTTATAAATTGCTCCATTCTAATTTTGTTGTTCTCATTAATTAATTTAACATCTAAATAGTTTAATTGGAATTATTTTCCAATTTTTTTTAAATTTTATATCTTTATTCTTTTTATTCAAATTATCAAAAAATATCTCAAATTGTCTTAGCGTTCCATACCAAATAATCAATATGTCATCCACATATCGAAAATACTCAAATTTGTGACTGTACAATTTATCTTTTAATAAGTTGTTCTCAAAATGGTTGAGATATAAATTGCAAAGAGTTCCTGATATTTGTGATATTGTTTTATATCGTAACATCGAGTGACGAAACACAACAGATAGAAATTTATTGTGGAACTCTCTCAGTTCGGTCGCTTTGCCAACTCATCAAGGGCCGCCCTCTGTTGGACCATTCTATAATTACAACAGGGCTATTAACAATATTCAGTCCTTCTTATTTTCTTCTTTCCCTTGTTTTTTTTTTGTTTTTTTTTTAATCATATCTTCCTTCTGAAAAAATTTTCTCAAGACAGTCATCTTCTTTCTGAAAAGAAAAAAAAAATTAAAATACTGTTTTAAATTACTGTGTATGTTTGGTTATTATTTATCACTGAATCCGGCTTTTCACCAAGCCAAAAAAATATTTTGGCTTTTTCACCTTTGTGAAATGTTTTAGGTTTTTCACCTTTGTGAAATATTTTAGGCTTTTCACATTTGTGAAATAATTTTGGATTTTCACCTTTGTGAAATAATTTAGGCTTTTCACCTTTGTGAAATAATTTTGGATTTTCACCTTTGTGAAATAATTTAGGCTTTTGACCTTTGTGTTTATAGATTTAAACGATCAGGTGGTTTGATGACTCTACCTGATCTCGTTTTGTACAATGATTTTTCTTGTTGTTTCTGTGGTGGAGAAGAGCATACTATTTCTGGTTGTTTTTGTGGTGAATAAGAGAATACTACCTCTGGCTGTTTCTGTGGTATTATTGCTTTATTTGGTGAGGGTGAGCATACCACTTCAGGTTCTGGTGTAATTTTCGCTTTTGTTGGCGATACATGGTAGGAATTTTTCCTGTATATTTGGTCGTTCATATTCTTTTCAATGTATGACCTTGGTTTATCATCTATATTTATGATTTCTCCTCCTTGCCAATCTCTGGGTCCTTTCTGTATTCTTACTTTTTGTTCTATACGCATTGGCTCTCTTGCTGCTGTTTTAAAGTCTGCATAAAATTTCTGTTTTGTTCTATTTTGTTTTAGTGTTGTAGGAATTTTACTTCACGTTTTAGGTTTTAAAGCTGTTTGTGAATGAACAGAGGAGATGGTAACTCTTTATTAGTACTGTAATTCTTCCAAAACTTTTTTGAATTGATAAATTACTTGCTGTGATTACAGCAAAACATGTCTCCTTTTTGAAATTATGTGATTTCAGAAACTCCTTAGCTCGAATAAATAATTGACATCTTATTCTTGTAATTCATTCTTAAGAAGATAAGGGCTATTTTGAAATTCTTAATGTGTAAGGTTGTTAATATTAAACTTGACCTATTTAGAGCATCCTGCAACTGCAACCAATAGTCGGAGACATACAAAAGATGTTCTGTCTCCAACTATTTCAAACATATAATTAATCAAACTAGGAATATTTTTAATAATAACATTTGGTTTGTTCAACTGTAATTTCTGTAGAAGAGAACTTAAAAGTTTTTAGACAACATATTAATCAAAGGATGTCTAAACAAGTCTGCAAAAAAAAAAAAAAAAAAAATGATACAAAATCGGCGCTTTTACAGCTACATGAACGGAAAATGAAAACAAAATGTTCAAAAACATATTTATTTCACACAAACAGTATCAGACGTTTAAACGAGTCATGTGATATTGCTCAATATGTTCCCCCTGACAAAGGTGTGTCATTTGCATTCGATAAACTATATGCTCACCCGTGATAGTTTGCACATGTAGCGTTATACTGTGTTTCAGTTCTGCTAATGTTGCTATTCCTCCTTTAGGTATCCCACAACCAAAAATCGAATAGAGTTAGGACAGGAGAACGTGGTGGCCAGGTAGTAGGGAACATGCGACTAATTATTCGATCATTGGTAAAGTGTTGAAGCAACAAAGTTTGCACGAACCTTCCAATATGAGGTGGTGCACCATCTGTATAAAACAGATTGAATCAAGACTGTCTTTCCTGCAGCTGGGGTATCACAAAGTTCTGGAGCATGTCACGATATCTAGCCTCAGTCATGAAACATGTCTGAGGACCATTACCAGTAATTTCTTCAAACAGTAGGAAGCCAGGATAAAGTTGGATGTGAACTCACACTAGACTGTAAGCTTGTGCGATTGGAGAGTCATTTTCTAGAAAACGTTTGATCTTTCCTTGGCCGACACACGGCAATTTTGGTGTTCACAGTGCCATTCAAATAAAAGTGTTTTTCGTTGCTCCATAGGATGTCCCATGGCTACGACGTATCAACAACTTCCATCCTCACCAGAAAGGTCAATGCAAAAGTGAGTCGTTTCTCCTTGTCGTCTGAAAGCAGTTCTTATCTGTGAATGATCTTGTGTGGAAAAAAATGAAGTTTCTCAGGATCTTTCTAACTGTGCTCCAGGGTAGATCAAATTGGCTTGATACGGCTCTGGCACTACCTGAACCTGCAGTATTCTCCTATGACTGGTAAACGATTGATGTGGCAACGTCATCAATCACGTGATCACCGATGCACTTTCGTTCTCTATCATATTACACACTTGAAGGCCCGGTTTATTCTAATTATTTCATCATTTTTCTCACACCTTAAGGCGACATTGCTCTACGGCGTACTTTTATAGCCTGACGAAATTCACGAATCGCAGCTACATCATTACCATGACTTTCGTAATAAAACTTGACCATCAACGCACGTTCTTGTAAAGTCATCGTCATCACTGCTGCTGCTAATAACACGTTCTCAGTTCACATCAATTATTTACAGCCCGATATTGGCTGTGTTCCTGGTATCTATGCAAATCAGATTGTTTTCTCTTTGCATAAAGATTGACACTATGCAATTGTGATGCAACAACTTTCACAGCCCTTTATACACAGGCCTGATTTCTCACTTAGCCTGACATCAAATTGAAGGGGTAAAACCTAAAATCTGAACATACAACAAAAACAAAAACAGAAATCGCATATTTATTTATACAATATATACAATATAAATTTGTTTGGATAAAAAATTCAAAAATTCTAGTAAGAAACAATGAAAACTCAAAAATTATTCACATACAAACCGATGAAGACATTGAAAAAATTAATTAGTAATTAAAGAAAAGAAAAAAAAATGGAAACAATAAATCAAATTCAAATAGGAAAACTCAAATTAACGGAAAATTTCAAGGACTGGAATCCGGAAAACAATAAATTAAACTTACTGTACTTAAACATAAGAAGTTTAAAAAGTAATTTTTCATACTTAGTTGCAAATATACAAAATAAAATAAATAAATTAAAATTCATAATTTTAGTTGAAGTTAATATTAAACAGGAAGAATTATGTTTGACATTCCAGATTTCTCAAAAATCTATAAGCTAAGAACAGGAAAGAGAGGAGGTGGAATTATCATTTACTATAGAACAAATTTAAATGTAACCACTATTGAATGTAATTCAAACACATACGAAAATATTACATGCAAATATAAAGAAGGTACCTCTGACGATTTCCATTTAATAATTCATGCAATTTATAAACCTCCAAATACAAATAAATTACTATTCAATGAAGAATTAAAAGATAATATAAAAGAAATAAAAAACATAGCAAATTCTAATATAATTTACATTGGGGATGCAAACATAGATATCTATAAAAAAGTTTTAAATAACCAAACATTAAACTATTTGCAAACTTTCTATGGCTATGGTTTTGTAAATCATGTTCAAAAACCCACTAGAATTGCAACTACTAGGACAAATATTTCAGAATCATGTATAGACCACTGCTTTTCAGACATAAAAAATACCGGAACAATGGCTACAATAATCAAATGGGACATATCCGACCACTATAGTATAATATTTGAAATAAATAAATCAAATGACTACGTTAATGATAGAATTATAAAAAAAAGTATGAAATATAATTATCCTGTGGATGATGATTTCTTCAGTAAAAAAATATGCGAGCTGACTATTCAAATTAAAAATAATTACAATCAAGATACAAATAAAATTATAAATAAATTATATAGAATTATTAAAAAAGCTAAAAGAAGAGAATGTAAATATAAAAAATATTCAGTCTACAAGTCTATAAATATACAAAATATAAACTATAAACATACATGGATGGATAACGAAATAATGAAACATATAGGTGAAAAAAATAAATAATTCAAAGAATATAAAAAAAAATAGGAAAAATAAAACTGTAGAAAGAAAATATATAAAAAAAAAAAAAAAAAATTGGCTTAAAAATTTTATACATAAAAAAAAAAAAAATATTATAGAAATTTAATTGAAGATGATCCAAATCCTAATGTAAAAATATGGAATCTTCTAAAAAATCAAATAAACATTAAACAGAAGAATAATAACAACAATGAAATATTAAAATTAATGAAAACATATGAAATAAAGACTATTTTCCAAGAACTTAAAAAGGTATTCATTCAGAATACATCAAGAAATAATAAAAATAACTACAATAAACAAGAAGTAATCAACTTTGAAAGGAATACCCAAAGAGAGACCATGGTTCTATTTCCACCAACTATAAATGAAATATTTAGATATAATATCTAATTTAAAGAATCATAATTCCATGGGTTGTGATCTTCTAAAAGTAAAAGAAATTAAACAACATAAGGAAAATTTAGCTATGCTTTTAGAGGAATTGTTCAATAATATTATTACAACGGGAACATATCCCACTCTTTGGAAAATTGCCCACGTGATACCTATCTTCAAAGGAAAAAACACGGATAACCCCTAAAATTTTGATAATTATAGACCCATATCTATACTGTTGAACATTTCAAAAATTTTGGAAAGTTATCTCCATAAGAAAATATATAATTATATCAAAAAAAAGAACATACTAAATAATAATCAATATGCTTATCAAACTAAAAAAAGTACTGAATTATTATTAAATAATTTCAGTGAAGACATAAATAGTAAATTAAATGAAGGAAAAATTATATATATTGCTTTTGTAGATTTCAGAAAAGCTTTCGATAGCATAAATCACAGTCTGTTATTAATTAAACTAAACAAAATGGGAATAAGAGGAAAAATAAACGAATTATTAAAAAATTATTTAGAAAATAGAAAAATTAAAATAAAAATAAAAAATTATATAAGTAAACTATACAATGTTAAATCTGGAGATCACAGGGGCCTGATTTGGGATTTTTATTATTTAATATATATATATGGATTCATTAAGTAATTGCGTGAGCCTTTCAAATATTTACATATATGCTGTTGATGTCCTTGTTTTGGCAGGAAGATACAGAACAATCAAATGCGTATAATAAATTGCAAATAGATTTAAATAATGTAAACAAATGGGCATTACAAAACCATATGACTATAAATATTAAAAAAACGAAAATCATGATAATGAAAAATAAAAATAAAATTATTAATAAAAAACCATACCATATGTTACATAATATAACATGCAAAAATATTGACAATATATGTCCAATAAATAATTACCAATGCAATTGTGAAAAAATTGAATACATAACTCAACAAAAATATTTGGGAATTTTTATTGACGAGAAATTTTCATGGAATGAACATTACCAATATGTCATAAAAAAATTAAATACATTAACATATTTATTCCACAATTTGAAGGAAATAATTCCTTTTAGACAAAAGTTAATTGTTTTTAAATTTTATATAGATTCAATTTTAAACTATTGCTGGATTTTCATAAATAAGAAGCAAACTGAAAATATAAACAGAATATTATTTAAAATATTAGATAAAGTTTTTATTAATTTCAAAAACAAAAGAATAGATGAAAAAAACAGTATTAGAAAACGATTTAAAATACTAACAATAGAAGAAAAATTTATTTATAATGTAATAATAAAGAATTTCTTTGATATAAAAAATGAAAGAAATAGAAGTAAGGAAGAAAAAAAAAACGAGAAATAATTGGCTGTACTCCTTAAATAACTATAAGATTAAAAACAATTATGGATATCGTTTGAAAAGCCATATTATTTACAAATTATTTAAACAAATCAAATGGGAAAATTATGAATCTCAAAAAATTAAGGAAATAAAAGAAAAATTAATTTCCGATGTAATTGAAAATAAGATAAAATTATAATATTGTTAATCATCATCATCTTCTTATATCATAAAATAAATGTAAAATTAAAAATATATATATAAACTCGGTTCATGGCGTCATGTGCCGCCTTCCGAAAGAATCTGCAAGAAGTCCATTCCAGGTCTTCCGGTCAAGGGTCCATTCCTCTTCCAGACTTCTAATCCTCATTGCTTTTTTAATATCGTCCATCCAAGCCTTTCGTGGTCTTCCTCGTTTCCTTTTTTGATTATTTTTGTAATCAAAAGCGATTTTGGGCAGTCTTTCGTCACTCATTCTTTTAACATGACCAAACCAAATTAATTGTTTTCTTTGAAGATCGTCCAAAATGTTTCCTTTTAATTTCATCATTTCTTTGATTCTTTCATTTCTTGTTCTTTCTATTCTTGATACCCTGCATGATCTTCTTAGGGCATCCATTTCCACTGCCGCTAATTTCTTTTTTTCTGTCTCCGTAATTCTCCATCCCTCTGCCCCATATAACAAGATGCTCTTTACAATAGAATTGTATATATTATACTTCCTTTTCCTAGAGATCTCTTCACTCCACCAAATAGAATTTAATAGTTTTATAGCCTTCCTTCCTTGACAAATTCTGTTTTTAATTTCTTGTGAGTCTCTGCCTTCTCTATTAATGTCTACTCCGAGATATCTATAATGCTCACAGCTTTCTATTTTCATGTTATTATTTAGATTTAGGTCCGTCTCATTTCCTCCTATACATAGATATTTGGTCTTGCTAACGTTCATGTATAGTCCCCATTTCTCATATTCTTCCTTAATTGTTATCGTCATTTTCTCTAAATCATTTTTACTCTTTGCAATTATGACTTGGTCATCTGCGAACTGCAGAGTAAACATTGACGTTCCTTTCACATTAAGTCCCAATCCTCTGCAGTTTTCTTTCCAAACTTTTAATGCTGCTTCAACATAAATTTTAAAAAGTGTTGGGGAGATACAACATCCCTGTCTGAGTCCTTTATCTGTTATAAAGCCTTTTGATAATCCTTGACCTACTTTAATCTTTGTTTTTGATTGTCTGTAAAGTTCTTGAATTGCTCTAATAATATTTAAATTTATGTTTATTTCCTTTAATACATTCCATAATTTTGCGATTGGAACATTATCATATGCCTTCGTTAGATCAATAAACAGAAGATGAATTTGATTTCCCACCGCCATTTCCTTTTCAATAATTTGTTTAAGACAAAATATATTATCCATACATGATCTTCCTGCTCTAAATCCACTTTGTTCTTCACTTTCTTTCATTCTTATTTCTTCTTCAAGAAAATCTTTTAAAATTCGTCCATACAGTCTACTAAACGTTGCTGTTACAGTAATGCCACGGTAATTTTCACATTTTTGTCTGTCTCCTTTCTTATAAATTGATGTTAAATATCCAATTCTCCACTCTTCTGGTGTTTCTTCTCCGTTTAAACATCTTTCGAATAATTGTGTAATTAATCTTAGCAATTTATCTGTTCCATTTTTGATTAGTTCTGCTGATATTCCACCGGGACCACTTGCTCTTTGATTCTTTAATTTTTTAATTGCTGTTTTAACTCTCTCAAGTTCCAATAGTATAGGTTGTTGTATGGTATCAATATGTGTATTTTTTACTTGAAATTCATTTCTAGTTTCTGTAAGCAAAGTCTTATAATATTCTTCCCATTTCTCAACCGATATTCCTTAAAATTAAAAATAAATTTAAAATACATTTATTAGACAGGAATTTTCGAAGAGATTATTTCCTTCTCTTCTTCTTCAGCTACAATCATTTTTAACAAATATGCGAATTGAAAATCATGATATTATAACATTTCATTGTAGTAACTATCATGTTAACACTTATTCTTACATTTAACACTCATCTATTCTTACATCGAGATTGTTTAATTATTAAAAAATATGGGAAGTGAAAATTATGATATTATAATATTTCCTTTTAACACTTCATCTCATCTATTCTTACTTTATTAATATAATGAGATTGTCTAATTAAATCTCTCGCCAAGTTTGCAATAACATTACTAACC
>JAFIDM010073058.1:0-12946 GCA_023159025.1 Thereuonema tuberculata
TAAGTGTAACGTTTGAATGTTAAAGATAGTAGAAGACTATTTGAATCACACACGGTCAATAGCATAGCCATTGAATGATAGTTAAAGATAATTAAAGAACATTTTTTCACACAAGGTGAAAAATTATAGCCATTTCTTTAAATAAGAGAACTGTAAATAATTATTGATTTGCAAAAGGTAATGGAAGAAATAGAGCCAATCAAATTTTATTGGAACAGTATTAAGTAGATGAGACTGTTACTGTAAACTTTGATGATTGTCTAGCCCTACTGGGAACTTTGTGAAGACAAACATATTACAAGTCTTGAATTATGAATTTAAGAAGAATTACTTATTTATAATTATCTTATAGATGCAGTAAATTACCAATTAGTGTTATAAAAGTTTTTTTTTGACTCTTGCATGTATTATTCTTTACTTATTATCACCTCTACGCAACTTTGCTAATAAGTTAAGCTACTAGCTATAGCTGTTGCTATTTCTATATAATATAGAATTAAAGGTCTCCTGTGTCTTTTCAAAATCTAGGTTTTATTGTACAAAAAACATAATATGTAAAACTTTTACAATATGTACAGCAAAGCAGAAACCTTTGCTCTACGTTTACATCTATAAATACCGAGGAGGCCTATAGGATCACGATGCACAATAAATCTGTTAGTAATTTTCGATCTTTGCAATGGTGGGCCTATTGTATTTTCCCTGTTGTTAGCTTGGATTAAATTTTTTTTTTTTTTGAGGTTCATAATTAAAAAAATTTTTCGCGGCACTCGTGGATAATCGGGGCTCTACAGTATTTTTTCTAATTACCTTCTTTTTTTTTCCCATCCCCAAATTTCTGCCCCGTATATCATTTGGAGCTAATTTGGATAATTTATCAAAGAGCCACAGATGCGTCTTAGGCGAGCCTATTACGGTCGGTTTGATTATTTTACTAGATTCCACTGCCGCTAATGTACTTTTATTATTTTTTAAATTTTTGTTCTGACTTATTGGGCTATTGCATCCATTCATCCAATAGCCTAGATAGTTATACTCATTTACTGTTTCAATTACCTTTCCCTCCCAAAACCATTCTTCATTTTTTGCTTCCCCCCCCCCCTTTTAAAAATAACCATTTTTGTTTTTTGCAAATTAATTTCTAATTTTAATCACTTCAAGAATTTTGCCGTAACATTTATTTTCTCGTGCATGTCTATAATATTATTTGATATTATTACAATATCATCGGCAATATATCCTATGTTACTTTGCCCCATCTTAAGAGCTCCTGTACTTGCCTCCTTCAACTTCTTTTCTAAACCGTCTATATATGTAGTAAAAAGTAAATGCTGAGTGGACATCCCTGTCTCAGTCCTTTATTTGACCAAAACTATATGACAATTCATTTTCTACCTTAACTTGATGTTTTGTTTCGTTATTTTGGAAAGATGCATTTTTGCCCATTCAAACATTTCAGTCTTTAATTCAAATTTTTATAAACATGCAGAGTTTTCAATTAAAAAAATAATACTTCATGCTCAAAAGGGAAAAATTGCAAGAACATTTTCAAACGTTTTAAATAATGCTTTTTTACCAAACATTTCCACTGAATTTCCGAAATAAAAATTAAAACAGTGGAAGGCCCAACGTTGGCCATTTGTTGACACTGTAAGTGATTGGTGAGACATGGGACTAACAGTCTGTCTTATATGGAATATGTTATCTTATATCAGTTATGTAAAGAAGGTATGAGCAGTAATCGTAATAGGGATCGCATAATGTCCCACAGCTTCTATACAGAATGAACGTTGAAATCTCGGAAACTTTACAAATTCAAAACCCACAGATAAATAGATTTCTGTTTCTGCTCTCTGTAGATTTGGGAGATCCCATTATAATAAAAATAGACCAATCATTGTAAGATTTCTTTCAAGTAATAATTCTGGATAAAGTCAATATAAAACCTGTAATTAACGAGAAATATAAGTGAATAACTTATATTACAGATACTGTAAAAAAAGAAGATAATATAAACTTTAAGAATATCACTATACGAACAAAATCAACCAAAGAAGCTAAGAAAGGAGAAAATCAAGATACGCATTACCAAACAAATGAAATGGAATCAGCTCTAGAAATACGTCAATTATTACAGGAGGTAAGAGAAATCAAGTCGGAAATACAGGAAATAAGAAGTAGTATCAACTACATTCATGAACATTATGAAGAAATTTTAGATAAATTATCAGCCATAGAAGGAAAACAGGAGAAAACTGAAGAAAGACTTTTAAAATTAGAAGAAGAAAAGGATAAAACACAAGAGAAAATCAAAAACTTTGAACTAGAAATAGACAATCATGAAGAAAAATTAAGACAAAATAACCTAGAAATAAATGGAGTTATCCAACTTCCAAATGAAAAATTGCAAGACATTGTAGAAAAAATTGCAAACAAGATAGGTGTGAAAGATCAACTTCAAAATGTAGAGGTTATGCATAGGGTTCAAACTTTTAATAAGAACAAAATAAAGCCTATAATAATCAAGTTTTCAACCTTAAAAAGTAGATTAATCTGGATGGAAAAAATGAAAGAAAAGAAAATCTTAAGAAATAATGAAATTTCTGATAGCAATGACACCAGTAGAATCTATTTTAATGAGAACTTAACGAAAAGGAAAAAAACCCTATTTTGGAAAACAAGAATAATTGCAAAAGAGAAGAATTATAAATTCACTTGGACAAAGTTCCATAAGATCTTAGTAAGAAAAGATGAAAATTCATCTATAATAAAAATAATGAATGAAGATGATCTTAAAAAAATAATCTAAAAATGTTTGACCAATGTTTGAAACATCAGATCAGAAAAAATTAAATATTTACTGTGATTTTGAAGAATGGTATATAAATAGAATAATAAATCAGTCTTCTGAAAAAATATTATACTTAAATATACGAAGTATAAAAAAGAATTTTGATTATCTCATTTGTCATATAAAAAAATTTCTAAATGAAATAAACATAATAATTTTAGTAGAAATAAACATAAATGAAAATGAAATTAAATATTTTACCCTGGAAGGCTATAGTATGATATATAATCTTAGGAAAAATAGAAGAGGTGGTGGGATAATAATGTATTATAAAAATGAATATACATTGATGAATTTTCAGATTGACACAATAACATTTGAAAATATTACATGTGTACTTAAATATAAAGATATTAATATAAGTAAAATTGATAATAGTACAAATTTAAAAAAAATATTAATAATTTATAAACCTCCTCTAACGAATAAAAACTATTTTCTTAAAGAATTAGAAAACACTATAGAATATGCTCATAAAAAATTGAAAAAAACTAATAATTTTATAATTATTGGTGATATGAATATTAATATTCTAGAAAAAAAAAACAATTCTTTGGTACTGAAATATTTAGAAATTTTTAATACTTATGGCTTTGAGAATTTAATTGATACTGCAACTAGAGAAGTACAGACAATAAAATCTTATACTTCAACATGCTTAGATCACTGTTTTATTAATTTAAAAAATAAAGATACTAAAAGTAATATTATACAAACAGAAATATCAGATCATTATATAATAATGTTAGAAATATTTAATCAAAAATTAAGTAAAAGTAATCAAAATCTTAAAAAATTCAGAAGACACAATAATATAATAAATGAGGAATTATTTATTGAAAAATCAGAAAACTTACTTAATAATATAAGAAATAAGCAAATAATTGACCCAAATAAAATAATAAATAAATTTGTAAAAATTATAAATAAATCTAAAAAACAAATAAGTAATAAAGAAAAATATAGAGAAAACCATGAATATCATTATCAAACTAAAAATAATAAAAAACAAAATTATAAACATGAATGGATAACAGATGAAATATATAGTCATATTAAGGAAAAAGATAAGTTATATAAAAAACATAAAAACAATAAAACAAATAAAGAATATAGAGAAATTTATAGAAAAAAGAGTAATTGGTTAAAAAACCTAATACAAAAAACAAAGCAAAGATTCTATCAAAATAAATTTCTAAACACTTACAATAATAATAAAAAGACTTGGAATATAATAAATAATATTATAAAAAATAATGAACATAAAACTATTGATAGAAACAAAATTTGTAAATTAATAGAAAAATATAATTATAAGCAAACTGATGAATTATTTGGTAAAACATTTAGTAAAGTTGTTAGTACATGTAATTGTAACACTAGAAGTAATAACACGGATATTGAAACTTCAATAAATTCAATAGTGTTTGATATACCTAGTATTGAAAATATAATAAATATAATTACATTAATGAAAAATAAAAATACTGTTGGTATTGATAATATTGCTGTAAAAGATATAAAAAAGTATATGGATATATTTGCAGCAATATTGCATGAACTTATAAAAGCCATGTTTGAATATGGAACTTACCCAAGTATTTGGAAAACTGCGAAAATAACTCCAGTATATAAAAAAGGAAAAATTGATGATATAAAAAATTATAGGCCAATTTCTGTTCTTTCCAATATGTCAAAAATTATAGAAACATGCTTAACTAATACAATATATAACTTTCTGTATAAATATAAATTACTAAAAAAAGAACAATTTGCATATCAAAAAAATTTAAGTACTGATAAACTCTTTCAAGATTTCCAAAAAATCATAAATTGTGCATTAAATAACGGTTATTATATATATATTATTTTTATAGATTTTGAGAAAGCATTTGATAGTATTAATCATAAGATATTGATAGAAAAATTATTTCATATTGGAATAAGAGGCAATATGATAGAAATATTAAAAAACTATTTAAAAAATAGAAAAATAAGAATTAATTTAAATTCAAAATTAGGTAAAACATATAAATTAAAAACAGGAATTCCTCAAGGTTCAAACTTAGGGCCACTTTTATTTATTTTATACTTAAATACATTATATAGTACAATATCAACATCAAAAATTTTTGCTTATGCTGATGACATCATATTGATAAATATAAATGAAAATTATGAAACTGCAGAATACAATATACAAAAAGACTTTAATAAATTAATTATTTGGACACACAATAATAAAATGAAAATAAATAGTGAAAAAACAAAACTAATGATATTGAAAACAAAAAATAAATTTTTACATACAAATCCAGTAATAAAATATCATGATTATAATTGTTTATTCGATGATGACATAAACTTCCAAAGTTGTAATTGTGAAAATATTGAAATTATTAAAACAATTAGATATCTAGGTTTATATATTAATGATCAATTCTCTTGGAAAACACATTATTTATATATATTAAATAAACTTAATTCATTAATATATATGTTTCAACATATAAAGGGTATCTTTTCTATAAGATACAAGATGTTAATATATAAATCATTTATAGATTCATTAATAAATTATGGATTATGTTGTTGGGTACATTTAGGTAATACAGACACTAATAACATAAATAGAATATTAAATAAAATAATGAATTACATAATACAAGATTATTGTATATTAACAAAGAATGAAAAAATACAGATAAGAATAAAATATAAAATTTTAATGCCAAAAGAAAAAATATTATATTCTTTAATAATAAATAACTTTTATAAAATTAGAAATCAAATTAGAAATTATAACTTAGAAAATATTACTAGAAATACATTAATAAAGATTTTATATTATGAAAATCCTAAGAACAACTTTGGATTAAGAAATAAAAATAGAATTCTATTAAAGATTTTTATGCAAATTACAAATGAATTAAAACAAAATAAATTTAATAAAATAAGTATATTAAAAAAGCAAATACTGAAAAAAATAATATTTGGCGAAATTATCTGGAATATTTAGGTATTTTTGATTACATATACTATATTTATATTTTGTGTGTTTTTGGTCTTGTGTATTGATATTTTGTTTATATATTTTTTAGTTGAATAATTTTTGCATGAGAGATTGTTATTTAAAGTTTTATTTTCACAATTAGATTTAGAAATTTTTAATGTTATACAGTATAAACATTATGTTATACAGTAATGTTATACAGTATAAACTTTGAAAGAAAGAAATTGTAATTAGAATAATAAGTAAAAAATAATTTGGGAACCTTAAATTTGATTGTAATGAATGATATTTATAATAATTTTCTTTTTGTATTTGATTTTCTTTTTATATTTCTGTGATATATTGATTTTTATATAATTATATAATTGAATCTAATTTAAGTATAATTCGTATAATTGCGTAATTATATAATTTTTATATGATTTTATATGATTAATACTTTTTAAATTACAAATATAAATTATTTATACTTTCAGCACCTGCATCACAGGATTTCATTTTGAAAACCTAGCAGGACTGTAATTTTAAATTTAGAAATAAATAAATAAAAAAAAAAAAAAAAAAAAAAAAAAAATTTAAATAAACATTTGTCTTCAATGGCCGTTTTTAGTTTTCGCAAACAGTAATTGAACCTGCAGTAGGAGGGTAGTATATAATCTTCACGTGATTTACTTAGTCGAAAATTGAAATTGCCACTGAAATATTTCGATTTCATTTTAATAAAACATAGTAAACGTAAACCTAGCAACTAATGTTATTTCAAGTAAAAACTCTTTAATATTCAATCTTTCATCAACAACAAGAATGTTGAAAAATTAAATTACTTCCTCAATACGGAGAAAATATTAAATCAAATTCGTGGTAATTTAATGAATAAAAGGTGAGCATATTCTAATTTGGGTTTTCATGTTAATATCTGTACAGTAAACGGCAATGTTTAGATTTTATTAATTTTTTTTTATGTCTGTAATAATATAAATATGAGAAACTAGAAATAATTCAGAAGTCGGTTTAAACAAAATATTGACAAAAGAACTAAAAATTAAATGGGGAGGGGGGGGGGGCGAGGACTCAACAAATAAATGCACTAAACTGCATCCTTAACACTTTTTTTCCTCAAGAATTTTAACTCGACGAAACTACAAAAAATGGCAATGTACGTATAATATATAAATTTTTTACATACCAGTGAATTAGTGGCAGAAAATTACAAATCAAACATTCGAAATTATAAATATTGAAATGCATTTTTTTGGGATTAAATATCATTTAACTATTTGAATTTAAAGCTGTTTCAGTAATTTAATGCGAATTTCATTACTTTTCTCAGAATTGGGAAGTTTTCTGTTTACTTTCAGCAGCTATTTTAAATTACAAAGAAATATAAGATCTCTGCTGTTTAAAACAAAAGTTCACTAATTAATATTTTAAATAAAAAAAATCAATTTCAAAGAAAGTATGCTTTAAATCTTTTGAGGAACTTCTCGTTGGTCACGTGCAAATCCCGTACACGTTCTAGAAGGAACTATTAGATCTAAAATCTTTCTGACGGAACCTTCGCCTAATCGCATACACAGGGGTCGCAGTGTAATCTGTTACTGACTAACTTCTTAGATTATGATATTTAGTAGAAATTATATTGATTATTCCCAATTATAAAAGGATTGAAAACTAACAATGAAATATTTTTAAAATATTAAAGCTTTTATTTTGGAAACACATTCGGAATCTACAGAATATAAAAGTATTTGACATTAAATAGATTTTAGTGAAATATATTCTTGAATGCTCTAGTGTTTGAAAATTTATTTGACCACACACAAACACATAGAAGTTGATTTCCTACATAATTATGCTAAAAACTAGCAGCAAAGCCTGTCGGACAACAGGCATAAAAAAATATAAAAAGCCATTTTATTATCAACTACAAAGTAAATGTCTCCTTATAAACTACATTTTTTGTAATAACAGCATCAGATCCCTTTATCAGATGTCCTTCTGTCAGATGTCTTTTCGGTCAAGAATTTTGATTTTGACGTCACAAGCACGACGTGCTCGAGAAATAGCAACATATAACTGTCCATGACTAAAATCCGGCTCTGGTAAATAAATACTAACCATATCTAAAGTTTGTCGTTATTAGTAAATAAATAGTAAATAATTTTTACTAAAAGTAAGAATGGAATAATTATTATTTTTGATCCATAACGCCAAAAGGCATTTAAAACTCACTATTGTAATCTAAATACTGCGCTGACTTGTGAGCGAAGCTTCTACGGCAAAAATGATTTGAGTTTCGAAATCAGCGTAAAAAACTGAGTAAGTATGCCAAAATTCATTAAAATGGGCGCTGTGGTATCAAAATTATTTGGCTTTTAGAACGTATGTTTTGTTAGAATTTCAGTTGCCAAGGATAAAATTTCATTGAAACAAGATGGAATGACAAAATGATCTAATATTTCATCCAATTTAATTACCCTTGACTCAATGGTACCATTGAGAACCCTTGGATCTATCTTAATAGCTTAATTATATCGAGTTACAGACAAACCAACTTAGCCAATTATATATATTTGATGATTTGATTTGATTTGAAATAAATACCAACCAAATCTAAAGTTTGTCCTTGTAAATAAATTTTACTAAAAGTAAGAATGGAATAATTATTATTTTTGATTGACCCATAAGGCTTCGAGTGATTGATTATGAAATAACCAAAAGCTATTAGGTATCAAATACTCAAATATATAAAATACATGATAAGTTGGATAAGAAGCGTT
Organism: Thereuonema tuberculata; assembly: GCA_023159025.1. Lineage (NCBI taxonomy): Eukaryota > Metazoa > Arthropoda > Chilopoda > Scutigeromorpha > Scutigeridae > Thereuonema > Thereuonema tuberculata. Next base: position 8,645 of record JAFIDM010073058.1, read on the forward strand.
CGCCGGTCATCCGCCAAACCGAGATGCGTCCATCGGACTGCCAGATCGTGAAGGGAGATTCATCACTCCACAGAACGTTTTTCCACTCCTCCACAGTCCAATGGCGGTGAGCTCTGCAACATTGCAACCGACGCTTCGCATTGACGGCGGGCGATGTTCGGCTTGTGAGTAGCCTCACGGCTGTGGAAACCCAAGTAGTTTAGCTCTCGGTGAACAGTTCTGCTACTGGCGATAACGCCCGACGCATGTTGGAATTCTGTCGTCATCATTACCAACCAAGACTTACGATTTTGCTGCTCTACTCTCTTCAGGCTTCGATTGCTACTGTCAGTCAGTTTTCCCGTCTATCACTTCGTGCAGCTGTCGTTTCACTGCCGTGACGTCTCCATTGATTATTACCTATCACAAAAGGATTGAAAGCAAACAACGAAATATTATCAAAACATTAAAGATTTTATTTTGGAAACACCTACAGGTGCTACAGAATATAAAAGTATTTGACATTAGACATATTTCAGTGAAGAACTGCGCTTGACTATGTAACAAAGTTTCAAGATGAATCTTCAAGAGTTTCAAACTTTATTTGAACACACACACACACACACACACACACACACACACACACACAAATTCATTTCCCACATAATTTTTCGAAAAATGATATAAAGCAATTTTTAATCTGAGGAAGCGAATTCCCTTATCCTATTCTTAACTCTGTGTCTCAATAACTCGAACATTGTTTTTATTCTGATATACGTTAGTAATATTGAGCAAATACTTTAGACTAACCAACATAAGATATCTAATGATTTTAGTTGAAATGCACTGCTAGCTTGAGAATTAGTGTTTATTTTTGATATTTTTAATTATTTCTATAATGTCAGCTTCGGTAGGAGAGATTAAAGCTAATGTGTTAAGTTGAATGAACGTTTGATTATTAAGAAGTTGTGTATTACACGAACATACTTCTTCTTCTTCTTACGAGTTTGGCCTACTATGGACCGCGGGAAACAATTGACTAGATGAATAGTCTTTTCCTCTCCTCCCAGTATTTCTTCATTCTCTCACTCTGCTTCCGCCTTCTATCATCTGACCAGATTACTTTGGTCCTCGTAGTTTGTTTATCCTGGAACCCCCTGAATCCATTAACAATCATTCTAAACACTTTTCTATTCCAGATCTCTTCTGAAGTAATCCCAACTTGTTGCATGTCTCTTCTAGTTTCCTCAACCCATTTAGTCGTCGACTTTCAGTTGGTGATATAGTCGAAGATCTTCTTAGTCAATCTAGATTCGCTCATTCTTACGAGGTGACCATAAAATATCAGTCTTCTCTTACGTATCGTGTCTGTAATCTTTTCCACCCGTTTGTATAAATCCATATTTTTCCTCTTCCTCCATGTAGAATCCTTTCTTTTTTACGGTCCGTGTATCTTCCTTAAAATTTTTCTTCAATATTACCTGCATTTACGAAAGTATCATCACCCTTCGTTAATATATTTTGAACTTTATTTTGTTTACTTATTTGATCTATTTCTTTAGATTTCATTATAATATTTTTTTTTAATACAATTGTAATAATACACCACTGCTTATTATTATTATTATTATTGTTACTTTCTTAGTACTTTTTTTATTAAATTATTCATAAGGTTTTTTTTTTCTTATAATTTTCTAAATATACTTTGTTACTTTTGTTAAATTTCATTTAAAAGACAAAACTATCTTTTTTTTTTTATAAGTTCTAATAATTCATCTGTCATCCATTGCTGTTTATATTTTACATTAGTTTTATTATAAGAGGGTGAACCATTTTTACTAACGGATTTTCTAAATTAATGTTTGTCTTTTCTTCCACGCCATATTTTCGATAACAGATCAGTAATTTTATTAAGATTCATAATATTATAATTCATTAGTTTTTCTACGAGTTCTTTCATATTTCGGGCAGGTTTCTCTTCATTAATTTTATAGAAAGCTATAGTTTTTGTTTCGGTGTTTGATTCTCTATCTGGGTTTATGTTTTGCTTCAAATTTCTCAGTTGTAACATCATCATGTAATGATCAGATATATCAGTCTGTATAATGTTTCCAAAAAAAATGAACTACATTAGCTTTAGCAAAGCCATGGTCAATGCATGTTTTTGAGGTAGTTATATTTGTCTTAATATCCCTTGTGAGTTTGTTAATAGAATATGTTTAGCCAAAAGTATGATAAATCTCTATGTATCTCCGAATAACAAGATTTATTATATCGTCTAACATATGAATGTTTATATCTCACCACTCTCAACATGGCATAATTTTTTGCATAAATTACAAATAAGATGAAACAAAATCAGAAAAAAAAGCAGCACATGATGTATTAATGATATTTTGTATATCCAATTTTAGATAATCAAAATTTTTCCTTAAACTTCTTAAATTTAAAAATGTAACAATTTAAACTTTTATTTTTATTTGATATTCTTTACTTGAAAGTCACGAGAATAACCATAGATTAATTCAAAATTGTTATAAATACGGCAAGGCATTTGATGATTTTGCATCTTTTTGCTATGAAGGTTGAAACATGGCTCGCATACATGAAAATGTGTAAAATTAAACAATTGGTTAAATAAAGGCAATTCGTTAAGGCATTTTTTGCATTTTTCGGTTTTTTTTAAGGATAGGTCATTTTTTTTTGCAATTTTTAGGTCATTTGAGCATTTTCAGTAGTTTTTGGAAGGCAAAGTTATTTTTTTTATACTTTGAGATTTTATTTATTATTCAGTATTTTTGCTTGTCCTCATTCAAGCCAACAAATTTTTCCAGAAAACAAGCCGACTTTTTTTAATTTTTTCTTTTGTTGGTTGTCAAAGTTTGAAAAAGGTAAAAAAAACATTTAATGTAATAAATTCAAATATTTTTCCGTCATTTTTTTTTACTATTTTTAGATCATAAATGCTTTTTTTATTTGTCATTTATTAGCAAATTATAGGTTATTAAATGCCTTGTCCTAGTTATAAATAACTAAGTGAGAAGAGAGCGATTCTAAATTATAAAATTAATAAATAATAAACATATAAGTATTTTCTTTTTCATTTCATTTTCAATTCCTTATAAAATATCTATACTTTCGTAAGTTGTAACTTATCAATATTCATCTTCATTCTTTCCTAAACTGAATGCTTTCTAAGATAGTTGTAAAAGATTTTGCTTAGTTTTCTGGAAAAAAATCATTTTTGCCCATTCAAATATTTCAGTCTTTAATTAAAATTTTCATAAACATGCAGAATTTTTCAATTAAAAAATTAATACTTCATGCCTAAATTAAAAGGGAAAATTGCAAAAACATTTTCTAACGTTCTAAAATGATGCTTTTTGACCTAAAATTTCCACCGAAATTCGAAATAATAATAAAAACAGTGGAAGGTCATTTGTATTATGAGGAATGTACTGAAACTATCTCGCCAGAAATGAATGCGGTAGCTGTTGGCTATTAACTTATTTAACGAATGTAATTTTTTACTTTTCTTCCTCTATCTAAATACTTTTTTCCTATCAAATAATCTACAATAAAAATTGAGCTTTATGTTATTAAATTTGGTACAAAATAAGAAGATAATCGTTGGTTATCGATTACAACTTCCAAGCATGCTCCTAAGTACAGTGCCATCTATCGCACAATGTTTTAACTAAATCCAATATTAAGAAAAATCGAATTTTTTTTTTAATCTTGTATCTTAAAATGTCTATACATTATTTTTGTATTTTATTGTTATTAATATTTTTATATTACCAACATCTTATTATTAAATTTATAAGATATTATTATTTATATTATTTATTTATATTTATTTATTAGTTGTGTTTTAATTCTATTTTTTTAAAAATTTATTTATTTCAGTAATAAGTATTTATTTCACCTTTTTTTAATGTTAAAAATTGAATCAAACAAATTGGTCTCTTCCGCATATTTAGTGGCCCTGAAAAGGGCCTTTTTATTATTTCTGTGAATTCTAAAAAACAGCCAATACAGAGGTTAATCTGAAAGAGGTTCAAAACTTTCATCGAAATCACTGTCGTCACTGGAATCGGAAGTAGTGATGAGAAGGGGCTCCACTCGATTCTCAATGAGATGATCTGATTGCCAGTAGGCTTCTTCTACCATCGCTGTGCCATTGTGGGTCTCTGCCGGTGTGAGCATTAACCCAAGTTTTACTAATTGTTGGATAATCATTCTCTTGAAAAATTTCACTCACCGTGGCTCTGACAACAGATAAATCAAATTCATCTAACTCCAAAATTGGCTAAGGATGTG
>JAFIDM010073058.1:12956-54736 GCA_023159025.1 Thereuonema tuberculata
TTACATATATATTTTTTATACTTTATGTAGCAATTAAGATGTGTGTACCCCCCTCAGGGCTGGTTAGTTGTAATCAGACGGGCCTGGCGAACCCGGGGGTTTCTTTCCCGAGCAAGTGGTCAAGAAAGATTGGCGGTTTAAACCTCAACTTTTCTGACTGCAAACCAGATCCCTTTTTCTCTGGTCTGGGTCTTTTATCTATATCTGAGTCTTTTTCCTTTCATGACTCGGACACTTTACTTCATCCCATTCTATCTTACCCCTCCTTTTCACAAGGCAAATCCCATGGTTGTTATACCCTTGCCTAAGGGATGAATGTCGCCGGCCCTTATTCCATCAGGCGATCCTAGAGGGTCTTGATGAAGGAGTATTACTCCAAAACTAAAAAGCTATGGAAAAAGAAGAAAATAAATTTCCGTACCCAGGTGGTAATCCACCCTCTCCTTCGGGAGAGGCAGGCTCCCATTCGGATTCTGGGGGGAGCCATCCACAGCTTTCTTCATTAGAGGCCCTGCGTTCTGCAGAGGCCTCAAAATACACTTTAAGGCAAGGGGCAGCAGAGACTGCATCCAGCCAAAGTGACATGGATACTCAGTCAAACACAGACCTTCTCTCAGAAAGTGAGGAGGCAGTTTCTCTGGGCAATCCTGACACACCGGGGACCTCAGACAAGCTTGCGAGCACGACTCAGCAACTTGACAAACTGAAGGTCAAACGAGCTAAATTGACAACCAGCGAACGTAGGCTAGCTGTAAAAGCTAGACTCGAAGCGCAGGGAATACCTTGGGATCCTAGCAAATTTGGCAAAAGCAAAAAAGCTAACAAACTCAAGAACAAAGCACGAAGGGCAGAGGCTGCTCAGACTCCCTCTAGCAAACCTTCAGGCTCACAAACAACTGGAAGTAAACGCAGTAGAGCAGAGTCCGCCACCCCGCCGTCAACTGAGATTGACAGAAAGCGGCAAAGAGGGACTCAGCCAGCAGCGCCAACAACCTCCAAAGAGATTAATATTACATACAAAGATAAACTCACAGTCACAAAGATGGCAGTGGTGATTGAAAACTATCCAACATCCAAACTTACCAAAGAACAGGGTGAACAGATAGAACAAGCACTGATAGGCAGGATCGGCCGACTTTCAGACGGCACGTATCCTGTCTTTGCTGGCACCTATCTTGAGAGGGGAGCACTAATAGTTTCCTGCAAGACAGAGAGTACCGTCAATTGGCTCAAGCAAGCAGTGACGGAAATAAATCCTTTGGGTGAGGAAATCAAGCTGATTGCAGGCGACAGGAAAGAGGTTATGCGGGCTACCAAGGTGCTCTTTAGAGCACCTGCTAAGCTCGCGGACTTCACTCCTGACAAGATCTGCGAGATGCTTGACAACCAAAACCCACTATTAAAGGTCAAAGAATGGACAAGACTATCAGTTAAAGACGATCCGAAAGGAAAAATCTTTATCTTTCTGATAGATGACGAATCATTAGGGGCACTCAAAGCCTCTGACTGTATTGTGAACGTCGCCCTGTGGACGTCAACTATTCTTATACTTTCGGGTAAAGAAAAAGATGACGCTAAGGGCAATACAGATAAACCTCCACCACAGTAGAGCAGCATCAGCTGCTCTCTGTCGTACCTTCATTAAAGGTAATTTCGATCTAGCCCTCATCCAAGAGCCGTGGATCTACCATGGACGTATAGTAGGGCTTGGAGAAACAAAAGGTAAGATTATTTCCTGTAATTCAATAAATAATGCTAGAACTTGTATTTTGGTAAAAAATGACTTACAGATTTTTCCATTGGTTGAATTCTGTTCCAGGGATCTAACCTCGATACTTGTCAGCTGGGGCGAAAGGAAAGAGCAAAGCCTTATTGTGAGCTCAGCATACTTGCCTTACGACTCCAATGAACTACCTCCGTCTCAGGAGCTCAGACTCTTAACGATGCATGTACAACGTTCCAACCTCGATCTCCTTGTAGGGTGTGATGCCAATTCTCACCACAAAGAAGGATGGGGAAGTACCGATACCAATGCTAGAGGTGAGTCACTTTTAGAATTCCTACTAGCAAATGACTTACATGTAGCTAATGTCGGTAGTTCTAGTACTTTTGCTAATAGACTCAGGTGCGAAACTATAGACATTACCTTCTGTACGCAACTAGACTTGGTACAGGGATGGTACGTCTCTGACGAAGCATCTCTTTCAGACCATAGATATATTATGTTCAATTTAGGATGTACACTAAAACCCCAATCGTATCGTAATCCTAAGAATACAGATTGGCAAGGTTTTTCTGATGAACTTGAAGCCATGGTAAAACCATTGGCAAAAAAAGTCAACACAGCACTTGACATAGAGCAAGTAGCTTCTGCATTAAATGAAGCTATAATGGAAAGCTTCAAAGACAACTGCCAACTTGTGGAAGGATCCCGATCCTCCAACATAAAATGGTGGACAAGAGATCTAGACCGAAAGCGCAAGGCAGTCAGAAAACTATTCAATCATTCCAAGCACACTGGGGACTGGAGGGAATATCACACAGCCCTCACAGCCTTGAGTGTTGCAATAAGGAAAGAAAAAAGGAAATCATGGAGGGAATTTACGCAAGACGTAGATAGCCTCAAAGAAGCTGCTAGACTTCATAAAGTTCTTGCAAGCAAACCTATTAATCCTGTTGGTTCACTACGAAAACCTAACGGAGAATGTACAACCTCAGCAAGGGAAACGCTTGAACTTCTCCTCAAGACTCATTTCCCTGACTGTGTTATTACAACAGATAACGAAACTAGCGGTTTCAGCATTACTGGCAAAGACCCAAGGCCATGGGCCGCCAGATCGGACTGGAACCTTGCAAGGCAAGTTATCACAGTATCTAAAGTTAGATGGGCTATCAGTAAATTTAGCCCATTTAAATCTCCTGGGACTGACGGGGTGTATCCTGTCTTGTTGCAAAAAGCACCTCAGTCAGTCCTCAAACTCCTCTGCGAACTATTCAGAGCTAGTGTGGCCTTAGGGTACATTGCACGGGCCTGGAGGGTGAGCAGAGTGGTTTTTATTCCCAAAAGGGGTCGCACAGACTACTCCTCTGCGAAGGCATATAGACCAATCAGTCTCTCCTCGTTCCTCTTGAAGATTATGGAGAGACTGGTGGATAGACACATCCGAGATAAGGTGCTGCTTGGACAGCCCCTTCATCGGAATCAACATGCCTATCAGCCTGGCAAATCATGTTTATCTGCCCTTAACGATCTTGTCTCAAGGGCAGAAGATGCGCTGGACTGTAAGGAAATAGCACTTTGTGCATTTTTAGACATCGAGGGTGCTTTTGATAACATCTCTCATGATACTATTATACGTAGGGCTAGAGAACGAGGCATACAAGCCACTGTTTGTAGGTGGATAGATGCTTTACTCCAAAGCCGCTACGTCAAATCTACCCTTGTGCATGATACGATTGAAATCTATACTAGCAAGGGTTGTCCACAAGGAGGCGTACTATCACCCCTATTGTGGAATTTAGTGGTCGATGACCTCCTTACTCAAATCTCCAATACTGGAGTTCATATACAGGGCTATGCAGATGACATAGCTCTAATGGTTACAGGTAAGTTCTGTGAGACAGTGGTTGACATCATGAATGACAGACTCCAGAAGATCTGCACATGGTGCGAGAGGGAGGGACTAAAAGTCAACCCCTCAAAAACTGTCATAGTTCCATTCACTCGTAAGAGGAATTTAACTGCATTAAGCAGAGTTAAGCTGAATGGAGTCCAGTTGGAAGCTTCGGAATCAGTAAAGTTCCTCGGCGTGACCTTGGACCAAAAACTGAACTGGAACGCACATCTGGACAATGTCATTCATAAGGCCAAATGGGCGCTCCTTACGACAAGACGTGCCATTGGGTCAAACTGGGGACTTAAACCAAATATAGCTTATTGGCTGTATGTTTCGGTTATACGTCCTCAGATACAATATGGATCTATAGTCTGGTGGCGTAAAGCCACACAGAAGACTTCTACTAACAAACTAGCTAGTCTACAAAGAATGGCTTGTTTGTATATTACAGGTGCTTTTACCAGCACCCCAACTGCAGCACTGGAAGTGCTACTAGACCTAACACCTCTAGGTTTGTTTTTACAGCTAGAAGCTTGGAAAACAATCTATCGATTACAACAAACAGGTTTGTTGAGACATGGTCGATCTTTTAAAAGTCATACCAAACTCAACAACAACCTGACAAAGTTATTTCCAGTTCTCTATATGTCTTCAGACGTAATGAAGAGAACATTTGTATTTACAAAACCATACACTGTGACCATTGAATCACGGTTACTTTGGGAGACTAGGAAGAAAAATCTTCCAACTAAGGAAATCGTCTGGTACACAGATGGTTCTTTAATTAATCATAAAGCTGGATTCGGGGTGTTCTGTAACAAGCCTCGAACCACTATAAAAGGTAGCCTGGGAAGTTATTGTACTATTTTCCAGGCAGAAATAATAGCTATTTTGGAATGTGCATATCTTGGGCTTTTAAAAGGCTACAGGAATGCAAACATTTCCATTCTTTCAGACAGTCAAGCTGCCCTTAGAGCGCTTGACACCGATGTGGTAACATCTAAATTAGTTTGGGAATGCCACCAAACACTTTGTGCTCTTGCCCAACTCAATGCAGTGACACTGGGATGGATTCCAGGGCATAGGGGGTTTGATGGGAATGAAAAAGCGGACCAATTAGCAAAAGAGGGAGCTGAAACTCCCTTCATTGGTCCAGAACCAGCTTGTGGAATTAGCTGGTCTCTAGCTAAAAGCACAATGCACAATTGGGCCAAAAGAGAACACCAACTAAGATGGAATCTCTTTCCTGGTCAAGCCTTGGGGAAAAAACTAGTGCAAGGACCTTTAACTTCGTTTACAAAGTCCTTGACTAGACTTGACAGAACTAATCTTCGATTAGCCGTAGCATTTATCACTGGACATGGCCACTTCAGGAAACATCTGACAGTAGTAGGTCTACTTCAAGAAGACATCAGCTGCAGATTATGCGGGCAGTCGCCGGAGACAGCCAAACACTTAATCCTGGACTGCGAATCCTTGGACCCTAGGAGAAGAAGGGTATTTGAGGGCAAACAGCCGGGAGATGAATTTGACGCAAGATTGGGAAGTAAGATACTGGAACTTATAAAGTTCACCGGTATTGGAACTCCCTAACAACGCGAAAATGGGAGCACAATAAATCTTTTAGGTTGACGTGCACGGGGTCTGGAACCTCAATCCCAACATTAATCTAATCTAATCTAATCTAAGATGTGTGTAGAAATGTTATTAAATTCGAATTTGTATATTTAATACTGTGGAACGTGACTGTGGTGTGGCTCTTTGTATATATGAAAATCCAGAATATTGCTCTCGTTAACCTCATGTATGCCCATACTTGATATAGGCTATTCTTTTAAAATCAGTTTTAAGAATGAAATTGGGAGAGGGGGAAAAGCCCTACGATCAGTTCTGAAAACTTTTATTTATTTACCAATTGCCGAGCACGTCGACCTGAAAGATCTTTTGTACTATCCCACGGAAAGAATGACAGACAGAGAGAAAGACGGAGAAAGGATGGTGTGAGAAACGCAGGGGAAATGGGAGAACCCCGGGAAAACCTGCCCAGCGCGGATCGCCACCATCAACGAAACCCACATGAGAACCGAACCCGAGAATCGCAAATCGCGCGGCCTCAGTTTATGCTTAACTAGCTAGGGGATTTACAAGCATAATTATATCGAGGACAACTACGGAAGATAGCAGAGTTTTAAAAGAGATAACCTCAGTGATAAGTGTAACGTTTGAATGTTAAAGATAGTAGAAGACTATTTGAATTACACAAGGTGAATTGCATAGCCATTCTTTAATAATTAAAGATAGCAGAAAACTATTTTAATCACAGAAGGTGAATAGCATAGCCATTCAATGATAGTTAAAGATAATTAAAGAACATTTTTTCACACAAGGTGAAAAATTATAGCCATTTCTTTAATTAAGAGAACTGTAAATAATTATTGATTTGCAAAAGGTAATGGAAGGAATAGAGCCAATTAAATTTTATTGGAACAGTATTAAGAAGATGAGACTATTACCGTAAACTTTGATGATTGTCTAGCCCTACTAGAAACTTGTGAAGACAAACATATTACAAGTCTTGAATTATGAATTGAAGAAGAATTACTTATTTGTAATTACCTTATAGATGCAGTAAATTACCAAGTAAATTACCAAGTGTTATAAATGTTTTTTTGACTGTGGCATATATAAAAACTTTTGCCAAGAAGTTTAGCAACTAGCTATAGCTGCTGCTGTTTCTATATAATATAGAATTAAAGGCCTCTTGTGTCTTTTCAAAATCTAGGTTTGATTGTTCAAAAAACTTAATATGTAAAACTTTTAAAATATGTACAGTAAAGCAGAAACCTTTGCTCTACGTTTACATCTACAAATTCCGAAAAGGCCTATAGGATCACGATGCCCAATAAATTTGTCAGTAATTTTCGATCTTCGTAATGTAGGTCCTATTGTATTTTCCCTGTTGTTAGCTTGGGTTAAAATTGTTTTTTTTTTTTTTTTGGAGGTTCGTAATTAAAAAAAAAATTTCGCAGCACTCGTGGATAATCGGGGCTCTACTGTATTTTTTCTAATTACCCTCTTTTTTTCCCACCCCCAAATTTCTGCCCCATATATCATGGAGCTTTTAGCTAATTTATCGAAGAGCAACAGATGCGTCTTAGGAGAGCCTATTACCGTCGGTTTGATTATTTTACTAGTTTCCACTGCCGCTAATGTACCTTTATTACTTTTTTATTTTTATCTGACTTATTGGGCTGTCGCATCCATTCATCCAATAACCTAGATAGTTATACTCATTTATTGATTCAATTACCTTTCCCTCCCAAAACCATTCTTCATTTTTTGCTTCCCCCCACTTTTATTTTGCAAATATTTAGCGGCACTCGTGGATAATTTTGCCATAACATTTATCTTCTCCTGTATGTCTATAATATTATTTGATATTATTACAATCTCATCGGCAATATATCTTATGTTACTTTACCCCATCTTAACAGCTCCTGTACTTGCCTCTTTCAACTTCTTTTCTAAACCGTCTATATATATATATAGTAAAAAGTAAATGCTGAGTGGACACCCCTGTCTCAGTCCTTTATTTGACCAACAACTGTATGACAATTCTACCTTAATTTGATATTTTGTTTCCTTATTTTGGAAAAATGCATTTTTGCCCATTCAAACATTTCAGTCTTTAATTCAAATAAACATGCAGCATTTTTCAATGAAAAAAAGGTCGTTTGGTCGAGGTCATGTCTCATATGTCATTTTTGAGATATGAATTTCTCGCGAAGTACCGACAGACAGAACGGGATAAAAGGCTTCTCTTGCTAATCTCTGTAAAGAAGCCTTAAAAAAGAACAGAAATATTTCGAAATCAACAAAAGAGTAGTAAAACTCAGAATACTAAATATTCAACGTTTAGTACTGAATAGCCTTTAGTATATCATCATTTTCATTAAAGCTTTCTTTCAAATGGAATACACTATCCATTCTTGAAAAGCGTCTCATTAAAAGGCAAAAAATTCTGACCTTAAATATTGGTCGTCTTATATTAAACTAATCAGATAATCCTCTTAAGCGAAGACTGTAACTTGAACTTACAAACCCCAATACTTCGTCTCCAGTCTAACTAGCAGCGACTGTATCAAACAGTAAATTTGGTCCTGGGTAACGATTTTTCGCTTTGTTTCTATTTCCATCCATTCAACCATCTTGTAGAGACGCCATCTTTATTTCAATTCCATTCAACGTCTCTTAGATGGATGTAGCTTTGATTTTGTACTGATATAAGCACTTTGGTAATTATATGATTCGTAAAAAAATCAATAATCGTCTCTGAGGAATAACAGTCAAGCCTCACTTCATTTTTTGCAGGCGTGCAAAGGGTTTTTTTTGCACTGCTCGTGTTACAATCAATCCTATTTCAACCAGCAATGTTGATGAAATGATACTTTATGATGATGTAATTCATTTGTAGTCGATTTAACTGAATGAACAACAGGCAACGTTTTACAATGAATTTGGGATAAAAGAGAAAGAAAATAAAACATTCAGGAATATTGTTAATTGAAAAGTATAGGAGATGTAGGTATGTTTTGTATTACAGTTAACAGGTGTATTTGATTTGAGAAATCCATGTCTTGATATTGGTATTAATTTAATTGCCCGAAATTCACCGTTCAATGAAATCTGAATGGAGAACTGCTATCTGAAATAATGTGTTAGTGAAAAGAAAGCAATATATATGGTATTTAAATAAGGTATAATTGTTCGCCTATCTTCGAGAATCTCCCATGGTAAGGTCGAGACATAGAAGTTTACAAAGATAATACATAGTTTACACATACTTATTGATGAAATTTTCAATGTTTCTTTGAAATTAGTGTTGATTAATTGTGACCTTCTTTTTTAAAATGCCGTCATTTCGTTATTAGTATCACAAACACTACACTATGCCTTATTGAAGGCCAAGCACCGACAACTAAAATAAAGATATATATTTAAACTTTAAGGGGTTGTAGGAAACCCTCAAACAAAGGCTAATTGTTTTTTTAGGAAAATGTTATGGAAGTATTAAACAACAAAACTAATTTTCTTGGTTCGCAGTCGGCCAGGAAAAATAAAGGCACATTTGCCCGCAGACAACCTTTCAGAACCATTCATTTTTATGCGGTGCCAAAAAAAAACACGTTTTCTGAAAATCTCATTGTGTTAAATAACAAATTTGTTTATACCTACGCGGAGTCGCAACTGCAAATCGGCACTGTATCCTTATGAAGACGCTGACTGGTGGAACTGTGTTCTTCGATTTAGCCTAGGTGAGTTTCCTCACTCAGAATTACAGTAATTTGCCACAGTAATTGGAATTCTGGATTTGCCACAAATTGATGAGGGAAGTTAACAAAAATGGCTTAAACTTTGTATTTTGAATAAACAGCATGATCCAGGGAAATGCCGTTGTATTCTGACGGTTGTTTGCGCTCTTCAGCGAAAGCTACTGAATTTGTTCAGATTTTATTTTTAATCTAATTATCAGGATTAACGGGATAAATTTAAACGTTTAAACTGCTTTTGATACAAGTTTAGAACATGGAATCGCCCATAGGTGTAAGAAAGAATTCGTTGGTCGCTGAAGTTTACTACATCCGGACCCGAGGAACATTAAATCATTGTTTCTACGTAGTTAAGTAGTTTTTTTAGTTGGTGGCTTGACAGATTGCTGCAAGATATAGTTGATTTCTGTATGGATGTTGGATTAATTACGAAACTATATAAATGTCAAATGGGAGTGCATGTCTTTGGTTGAAAGGATGGAAGTCGTGAACGGCTATAATTGGGTTTGTCGTGTGAAAGAGAAAAGGCATTATGTCAGATGTTCTATGCGTAAAGGTTCTTGGTTTCAGAGCAAGATCAGTGTCGGTGAAGTGTTAATGCTTACGTGTTTGTGGGTGAAAGACGTAATGAATGATTGGATTTAGGTTGAAGGTGTCAAATTCGACTGATTGGAAGAGTTTTTGATGTTTGAAGAATTCCCCGATTCCATCATCGCTATAATCCACCTCAAACAAGCGACAGATAAACATAAGTTTAACTTATTTTATTTTTTATTTAATATATGCGCCGCAGGCAGCTGTTAATAGGCGAAGAGTGTTGAGCACTGGATCGGAAGACGAACAGTGGGAGACGCGACGCGAATGCATGCAGTTAGCCGAAGATCGCAGCTAGCCGGATGAGAATTGGTTGTTCGAGTAAAAGATCGTGCGAAACTGTTGTTTTTTGTGTTTTAAATAAAAGTCAGCAGAGTGTTTTGTATTTCATTTGATCATATATTTAAAACTTAACCTACTTACATGATCGTCGACATCTTGGATGCTTACAAAAATCAGTCACACCGGAAATCCGGATTCAATCGTCATCTGCGCACACATGCGCACTAATGGCATTTTGTCTATCCCAACACCCCCCCTCAAAAAGACATTAGTTAAATTAAAACTTTAATTTAAACAGTCCAAAGTTTAAATAGTTCATGAGGGTATCACTGACAATCCAATACACTGGAGGCACTTCACATGCTTTGGAGTAAACAGTCCTTTTGTCATTACATCTGCAGGCATTTCTTCTGTTTGTAAATACTTTACAGTCACTTGTTTATTTTGCACTGCTTCACGGATGAAATGATATCTGATATCAATGTGCTTGGTTCGGTTATGAAAAACTGAGTTTTAGGTCATGTATCTGGCACCGGAATTGTCGTTGAACAGTATGGTTGGCTTTTCAAAGTTTCCCATAATTTCTGCTATAAATTTCCTGAGATATATAGCTTCTTTTGCAGCTTCCGTTATTGCCATATACTCTGCTTCTGCACTTGATAACGCGACTGTTCGCTGTTTTCTAGCTTCCCATCCTATGACTGCGTTGGGCAGTTTGAAGATATAACCAGTATATGATCTTCGGTCGATGGTATTTCCACCCTAATCAGCATCTACAAAACCTTTCAATTCTTCCTTGGTTTTTGTAAATGTCAAACCGCAGTTTTCTGTCCCTTTTAAGTAGCGTAAAACTCTTTTTCCCGCTTTCCAATGTTCTTGGTTGTAGTCAGTGTTGAATTGACTTAAGATGCTTACAGCATAAGAGATATCAGGACGTGTGGATGTGGCTAAATACATTAATGAACCGATAAGATTCTGGTAAGGAATTTTCTTCATTTCCTTTTCTTCTTCTTCTGTTTTTGGCTTCGCATTTTTCGCCAACTTGGTATTTGGATCAAGGGGTGTCGAAATTGGTTTGCAATTTTCCATTCCGAAACGTTTTAATATATCTTGAATATATTTACTTTGATTCATTGTAATCTGCTTCTTCTGCATATCCTGCTTTAACTGTATTCCCAAACAATAATGCATTGGTCCTAAGTCTTTCATTTCAAATGACTTTGCCAAATTCTTCTTAACTGTTTGTAGGGTTTTGACATTGCTTGAAGCGATCAATAAATCATCAACATAAACTGCAATTATTGTAGTTTCTTCATTCCGTTTCTTTATGAAAACACAGGGATCTGCATTTAATGGTTTAAACTCCATTCGTTTCAGTTCGTAGTCGAGTTTCTTATACCATTGCCTTCCCGACTGTTTCAAACCGTATAAAGCTTTATGTATTTTGAAAACTTTATTTTTGAAGGTTGTTGTCGAAATATTTTCTGGCATTATACTTTCCAATCCCTCCGGAATTTCCATGTAAATTTCTTCTTCGATTTCTCCATTTAAGTATGCACTGACGAAATCGAGTTGATGGACTTCGAGTTTCAACTCTACTGCTATAGCCATCATCAATCGAATTGATTCCAGTCTAACAACGGGAGAAAAAGTCTCTTGAAAATCAATTCCTGGTTTTTGTGAAAAACCTTTTGCTACGATTCTTGCTTTCCTGCGTTCAATTGATCCATCTGCTTTATATTTGGTTCTTAAAATCCATCTTGAATCAACAACTTGTCTTCCTTTTGGACGATCAACGAGTGTCCAAGTTTTATTCTTGACTAATGCTTCATAATCTTTTTGCATTGCCTGTTTCCATTCACTTGCTTCGGGGGAGACAAGAGCTTCTTTAGCTGTTACAGGATCTTCGAAATCACCAATGCTAGCCATTTCAGCTGTTTCGCTTTTCGCTGATTCTTTTTGGTTTTCTTGGTCGTTAATTTGAACGTCTTGTTCACTTGCTTCAGACTGTTCTTCTGACGTATCAGGAATCATCACATATTGTTTCCTTGGTCTTCCTGGTTTTCCAGTTCGGATTTTTCTTGGTCGACCTTGTCCTTTCTTCATTTTCTGAATGTTTTCCCCAGGTACATCCTGTGGATCGACTTCTTTGTCAGCTTCATCTGAGAAAGTATCCTCCTTATTGGTGGTGTTTGTCGGTTTGAATAAAAACTCGTCTTCAATGATGTCTTCTATTTCCTTATTTGGTTGGAATTCATGGATAAACTTGACATCTCTACTTCGGTAGACCTTTCTTGACTTTGGATCCCAAACTCTGTATGCTTTGGATTCTGGCGAGTAACCAATGAAAATACATTCTCTTGACCTTGACTTGAACTTTCCTTTGTTGGGTGTTTTGTCAAGTATGAACGCTTTTGTTCCAAAAGTACGAAAGTATTTTACTGTTGGTTTTTTACCTTTCCACAGTGTATATGGGATTTCACCTTTTAAACTTCGTGAAGGACATCCTAATGTGGGTTGCAGTAAGAATTGCTTCTGCCCAAATGGTTGTAGGTAATCCAGCCTGGATCAACATACATCTGGCCATTTCGACTAGAGTTCGATTTTCCCTTTCCGCTACTCCATTTTGATGAGGTGTATATTCTATAGTCAACTGGCGTTTAATTCCATTCTCGTGTAGAAATTTACTGAAATTTCCACTAGTATATTCAGTTCCATTGTCCGATCTTAAGCATTTAATTTTCTTCTCAGTTTCATTTTCAACCGAAACCTTGTACTGCTTGAAAATGTCTAAGATCTCACTTCTTTTCTTCAAGAAATAAACATCGCACCATCGTGACTTATCATCGATGAACGTAACGAAATATTTGGAGCCTCCATGGGATTGAATTGGCATCGGGCCACAAATGTCTGTATGAATCAATTCCAACGTTTGTTCACATCTGTTTTCACTTGCCTTTGGAAAAGGTGCTTGGGTTTGTTTCCCTTTCATACATATTTCACGAGGATTTAGTTTTTCCTTTGCATCAAATTTTAGTCCGTACACTTTATTCTGGGTCATTAACTCCGTTAAATTCCTTTCATTTAGGTGACCAAACCTCTCGTGCCATTCTTGAATCGAATTACATTTCTCTTCTGCAATTCTGGTCTTTTCTCTCATTTCAGATACAAAATAAAGACCTTCCTTCTTTTTGGCAGTCATTATTTTCCTTTTATTCTTTGGATTTATCACAATCGCCTTATCCCTTTCAAATATTACTTTGAGACCGTAATTCGTCATTTTCCCCACTGAGAGTAAATTCGATCGAAGGTCAGGTACAAGCAAAGTATCATGAAGTTTAACAGTGTTGTTGCTGTTTACCTTTACTTTAACAGTTCCTCTTCCTTTTATTTCTGTAGTTTTGTCATCTGCTAGTCTTAAAGTTGATGTTTCGGCTTTTTCAAGTTTAATAAAACTTCCTTTATCTGCACACATGTGAGATGATGCACCAGAATCGAGACACCATTTTCCTTTCTGATTAACAGCGTTAACTTCCATTGATGTTTCAACGCGTCTCGTTGTATGGCTACTTGTCGACTGTTGTTTCCTCTTACTAGGTAATTTAGCTCTACAATCTTTCGCCATGTGACCAACTTTATTACATCTATGACATTTAAATTTAAATTTGACTTCTTTATTTGTAACTTCCTCTTTATTACAACTTTTATTTTTCTCTCTATTTTTAGTGCAATCGTACATTGCATCTGTCGAATTACTGTTCAAATAATCTCGCTTCCTAGCTTCAAACTCTTCCATCATCTTAATCCTAAGTATTTCAGGAGTAGGTAATGTTTCTTGAGTCTCTATTGCTATTCTGAAGGAGTCATACACATCGGGGATACTATACAGCAATAATATTGTAAGTAGTTCATCCACAAGCTTTAAATTCACTTCTTCCAGCTTATTTACGATGTCGAAAAAATTGTCTAAATGATCACTCATATTTTCACCTTCTTGCATTTTCAGCAAAATGAGTCTTTTTAGCAGCATCGCCTTCCGAGCAGGTCCTTGCGACTGATAAATTTGATGTAACTTTTCCCAAATCTCATACGATGTGGCACATCCTTTTATTCATTTTAGTTCCGCCGAACTAATCGCCAGGATTAAATCTGCTTTCGCTTTTTCATCAGCTGTTGTCAAGTCTTCGATCGCTCTTTGAGAATTAGAATCTCCTTCTAATAATTTTGGCTTAATTTTACTGCCATTTACGTATGTCCACGATTCATTTTTGATAAGTAAGGCTTGAACTTTTATCTTCCAAATATCAAAATTGTCTTTCGTCAACGGTTCTACAATTCTATGCATCTTTCCCGTTAGTTCCGAAAATTAGGCTTAAAAGCTTATCGCTTTAGTTCAAAACTATTTATTTCTTTTCTTTTCTAAATAGTTCAGGCGCATTTGGAAGTGTTGCTGGACCATAACCTGTTGTTTTTTGTGTTTTAAATAAAAGTCAGCAGAGTGTTTTGTATTTCATTTGATCATATATTTAAAACTTAACCTACTTACATGATCGTCGACATCTTGGATGCTTACAAAAATCAGTCACACCGGAAATCCGGATTCAATCGTCATCTGCGCACACATGCGCACTAATGGCATTTTGTCTATTCCAACAGAAACACTTTTCAAAAACCATATCTGTAAAGCACATTTTAATTTTTAATAGTTAATTAAATAATTTTAAATTTTTATTTTAATTTTAAAATCTCTCTTCATACGAAAAATCAATACCTTAATGTTTATATTCATTCATCTTAAAGTATTGCCAAGGCTACCACCTTGTCAAAACTCAGAAAAATAGGCCAACATCGAAGGGTACCGTAATCTAAACTTTAACCCTGCTTTCTTAACGTTTATAATTGTGAGTAACTCAATTATATTAATAGCTGTAAGAAAACTTTAATATTTTTTTTTCAACTTTGTTTCAGATTTTCCTGGAGAACGTTATCCGTGATGCTGTAACATACACGGAACATGCAAAAAGAAAGACTGTAACAGCCATGGACGTAGTCTATGCCCTCAAACGACAAGGAAAAACACTATGGATTTGGAGGCTGAACGTAAACTTCAATTTTGAACTTCAGAACTATCGTTCATTCGTTTAAATAAAACATACTATTAAGCTTACTATTTTTAGAAAAAAAAACTGTACATATTGTGTAATACACTCAAAACTTCAAAGTTAATTAAAACCAATTTTAAATAAACATTTGTCTTCAATGGCAGTTTTTAGTTTTCGCAAACAATACTTGAACCTGCAGTAGGAGGGTAGTATATAATCTTCACGTGATTTCATAGTCGAAATTTCAAATTGCCACTGAAATATTTCGATTTCATTTTAAGAAAACATAGTAAACGTAAACCTAGCAACTAATGTTATTTCAAGTAAAAACTCTTAATAATCAACCTGTCATCGTTAACTTGAAACAGTTAAATTGTTTCTTCTGCTTAGAGAACACTTCTTTCTAAACCAGAAGAATTAACTCGTGGTGATATTGGGTTAGATGTTTGTTTTTTTTTTTTTTTATTTGTGTGTTTATTCAAAAACAATTCTTGGTACTTAAGGAAGAATGAGGAGGTAATTTAATTTTATCACAATACGGAAAAATATTAAATCAAATTCGTGGTAATTTAATGAATAAAAGGTGAGCATGTTCTAATTAGGTTTTCATGTTAATATCTATAAGTAAATCGCAATGTTGCAGTTTTTTTTTTATTTACTTATTGTCTGTAAAAATATAAATATGAGAAATTTGAAATAATGCAGAAGTCAGTTTAAACAAAATATTGACAAAAGAAGTAAAAATTAAATGGGGGGGGGGGCTAGGGGGGCGAGAACGCAACATATAATTGCACGAAAGTGCATCCTTAAAATTCTCGACAAAACTACACAAAATGGCAATGTACGAATAATATATATAAATTTTTTACTTACTAGTAAATTAGTGCCCGAAAACTATAAATTCCTACAAATCAAACATTTGAAATTATAAATATTGAAATGCATTTGTTAGGGATTAAATATCATTTAAACTATTTGAATGTAAAGCTGTTTCAGTAATTTAATGCGAATTTCATTACTTTTCTCAGAATTGGGAAGTGTTCTGTTTATTTTCAGAAGCTATTTTAAATTACAGAGAAATATAAGATTTCTGCTGTTTAAAACAAAAGTTCACTAATTATTATTTTGAAAGAAAAAAAAATCATTTTAAAAGAAAGTATGCTTTAAGTCTTTAGAGGAACTTCTCGTTGGTCACGTGCAAATCCCGTACACGTTCTAGAAGGAAATTTTTCTGACGGAACCTACGCCTAATCTCATAGACAGGGGTCGCAGTGTAATATGTTACTGAGTCACTTCTTAGATTATGATATTTATTACAAATTATATTGATTATTCCCAATTAAAAAAGGATTGAAAACTAACAATTAAATATTTTAAAGATACTAAAGCTTTTATTTTGCAAACACATTCGGATTCTACAGAATATAAAGGTATTTGAAATTAAATGGATTTTAGTAAAATATATTCTTGAATGCTCTAGTGTTTGAAAATTCATTTGACCACACACAAACACATAGAAATTGATTTCCTACATAATTATGCTAAAAACCAGCAGCGAAGCCTGTCGGACGACAGGCATAAAAAATCTGAAAAGCCATTTTATTTTCAACTACAAAGTAAATGTTCCCTTATAAACTACATTTTTTGTAAAAACAGCATCAGATCCTTCTTTCAGATGTCCTTGATCTTTTCGGTCAAGAATTTTGATTTGACGTCGCTAGCACGACATGCTCGAGAAATAGCAAATATAACTGTCCATGATTAAAAACGGCTCTGGTAAATAAATACAACTATATCTAAAGTTTGTCCTTATAAATAAATCCTTAAAAATTTACTAAAAGTAAGAATGGGATAATTATTACTTTGGATCCATAACGCCAAAAGGCATTTAAAACTCACCATTGTAATCTAAATACTGCGCTGACTTGTGAACGAAGCTTTTACGGCAAAAATGGTTTTGAGTTTCGAAATCAGCGTAAAAAACTGAGTAAGTATGCCAAAATTCATTAAAATGGGCGCAGTGGTATCAAAATTATTTGGTTTTTTGAACGTATGTTTAGTTAGAATTTCAATTGTCGAGGTCAGTTGCCAAGGATAAAATTTCATTGAAACAACATGGAATGACAAAATGAACTAATATTTTATCCAAATTGAGTATCCTTGATTCAATGGTACCATGAGAACCCTTGGATCTATCTTAATAGCTTAATTATATCGAGTTATAGTCAGACAGACTGACAGACGCGCTTAGCCAATTATATATATTTGATATTTGATTTGATTGATGATTTGATTTGAAATAAATACCAACCGATTTGTCCTTGTAAATAAATTTTACTAAAAGTAAGAATGGAAAAATTATTTTTGATTGATCCATAAGGCTTCGAATGATTGATGTATATTATGATAAATCTCTATGTATCCCTGAAAAACAGGATTTATTGTATCGTCTAATATATGAATGTTTATATCTCACCACTATAAACATGGCATAATTTTTTGCATAAGTTACAAATAAGATGAAGCAAAATGAGAAACAAGAGCAGCACACGAGTAAATAAATGCCTTTCTGATTCGATTATCGAAAGGAATTGGGAACGGCCGTTTCGTTATTTGCTCGTGTGCTGCTCGTGTTTCTCATTTTGTTTTGTTAAAATATCTTCAGCACCTTAAATTCATTCCAAGGTTAAAAATAAGACAGTTTAAAGTATTTTGCAATTCAATTAAGAAATCTTTTTTATTAATATTAGGTGGTTTGAAAATAGCTAATAAAGTTATTTCAAAATCATTTGTATTATTACTTACAGTGCATGTTAAATTTTCACGGGTATTAGTATCAATATTCATTTCTTTTAAAACATACTTTTTTTCATAGTAAACCAATAAACCACCATCTTTTTTGTTTTCTCTTACTTTATAAATCATATTAAAACCTATATGTTGATAAGAGTTCTGAATCTCCTAAATTTACATTAATTTCAACATGTATTATAAAATCATCATTATTAATGATGTTTTGTATATCCAATTTTAGATAATCAAAATTTTTCCTTAAACTTCTAAAATTTAAAAATATAACAATTTAAACTTTTATTTTTATTTGATATTCTTTACTTGAAAGTCACGAGAATGACCAAAGATTACGTCAAAATGGTTATAAATAGAACAAGGCATTTGATGATTTTGCATCTTTTTTTCTATGAAGGTTGAAACATGGCTGGCATACATGAAAATGTGTAAAATTAAATAATTGGTTAAATAAAGGCATTTTGTTAGGGCATTTTTTTGGATTTTTCGGCATTTTTAGGGATAGGTCCTTTTTTGGCAATTTTTAGGTCATTTTGAGCATTTGTAGTTTTTTGGAAGGCAATGTCATTTTTTTTACACTTTGAGATTTTATTTATTATTCAGTATTTTTGCTTGTTCTCATTCAAGCCAACAAATTTTTCCAGAAAAAAAGCAGCTTTTTTTTTTCTTTTGTTGGTTGTCAAAGTTAAAAAAGGTAAAAAAAGGTTTAATGTAATAAATTCAAATATTTTATTGGTCACTTTTTTTTTATTTTTCCGTTATTTTTTTACTATTTTTAGGTCATAAATGCATTTTTTATTTGTCATTTATTAGCAAATTATAGGTCATTAAATGCCTTGCCCTAGTTATAAATAACTAAGTGAGAAGAGAGCGATTCTAAATTATAAAATTAATAATTAATAAACATATAAGTATTTTCTTTTCCATTTCATTTTCAATTCCTTATAAAATATCTATACTTTCGTAAGTTATAACTAATCAATATATATCTTCATTCTTTCCTTAACTGGATGCTTTCTAAGATAGTTGTAAAAGATTTCGCTTATTTTTTTTGGAAATACGCATTTTTGCCCATTGAAACATTTCAGTCTTTTAATTCAAATTTTTATAAACATGCAGAATCTATATTACTAAAATCTTTTATTTCTCTGTCTGTCTGTCTGGCGCAATTTTCTGAGAGAATGGAAAATAGAAATAATTTTTACAATGAAACATCCGCGACAGGAATCGAACCTGCAACCTTCTGATCCGAAGTCAGATGCCTTATCCATTAGGCCATAGGGACTACAACTCTCTTCATATGGTTTTTTGACTTATATCTCCTTTCCTTTCCCCCATCAATAAGGAATGTATTCAATCTTTTGTTTTGAATCTCAAAATTGTTTATTTATTTCACATCAGTCAGTTTATTTGTAATTCGAAACTGACAATTAGAACGATAATTGCCGAAACGTTGCAATATTTTAAATATTCTTACTTAACCAAATCCTATGTGATATTGAAAAATATGTGGGTGTACACGCCAGATGTTGGAGTAAAGAAAACAGAGTCAAGAAAGAGAGAAGCACTCTTTTTTTGAGGTAGAATACCGAAAAAATCACTATTTGCAACTCAAAAACCATCAATAAATGTAACTCAAACGTCACTGAAAAGTGACAATTATAATTAAAATGAGAGTCAAAAAAGAATGATGCGATACTTCTATTAGATAGAATACTGAAAAATCACTATCTGTAACTCAGAAACCATCAATATTTGGAACACAAAAGCCACTGAAAAGTGCCACTTAGAATAAAAAAAGAGACTCAAAAAAGAAAGAAGCAGTATTTCTATTAGATAGAATACTGAACACTATTGTAACTCAGAAACCACTGAAAAGTATCATTTGGAATAAAAAAAAAAAGAGGCAAGAAATAAGAAGCAGTATTTCATTAGATAGAATACTGAAAAATCACTATTTGTAACTCAAAAACCATCACTATTTCTAACTCGAAAACCACTGAAAAGTATCAATAGGAATAAAAAAAAAAGATAGTCAAGAAAGAAAGATGCACTATTTCTATTAGGTAGAATACTGCTCAGAAGTTAGACGTCTTAGCCATTAGACCACTAGGCCTACATTCTAATCTCTGTAAAAAATAAAAATATATCATAGATATATGATTTACAAGGTGGTTCTAAAAGCAGTCGTAGATTGAGAGAATATAGACATCAAAAATTAAATTAAAAAAAAAGCTTTTAAAAAATTTTAGTTTTAGTTTCCTTGATGTAATTTGTGTGTGTGTGTGTGTGTGTGTGTTTTAATAAATAAAAAATTGTTTTCCGTTACATAAGGGAGGCTTCCGGAGCGAAGCGACGGGTAGCCGACTAGTTTTTCAATTAAAAAAGTAATACTTCATGCTTAAATTAAAAGGGAAAATTTCAAAAACATTTTCAAACGTTCTTAAATGATGCTTTTTGACCTAAAATTTCCACCGAATTTTCGAAATAAAAATAAAACCAGTGGAAGGTCATTTGTATTATAAGGAATGTACTGAAACTATCTCGCCAGAAATAACTCCGTTAGCTAGCCCCCCTCAACTGCGCGAACAAAATAATTTTTTACTTTTCTGCGATATGAGAATTTCGAATAATTTTCGATAGTTACATCGAAATAACAAAATCATTTTAAAATACTTTTGAGCATTTACCAGAGAAAAAAAATAAATTCTTAAATAAACTTTGAATACTGGAAAACGAATTTTGTTTTTAGTCCAGGCAAACTAAACCAAAAAAGGACAAAACGCTGAATAAACCTATGTTGTTCTAAAATTTGCAGGATTGTGTAGGGGTAGGTCCTCTGAACAACGTCCAATAAAGTCCTCTCGATTACAGGCGCCGCAGGGGGTGGGAGGGGGGTTAAAGGTCCCGTTTTTCATTGTTTCGCTCATAACTCGAAAACAGTGCGCCTTAGCGACAATACCTACGTATTAAAAATTAAAGCTTAGTAAATTTCCCACAACTTTGTTCCTATACATAATTATGGAAAAACGCATGGTTTTCGTGATATGCCCTATCCAAAGTACGTAATTTTCACAAAAAGAAAATTTTCGTAACATGTTGCATCAAACTGACCTTTCTAAGTCATCACTCGGTTGTTTCACAGAAACATCGTTAGAAAGAAAATTGTAGAGCATGAAATTTCCTTTAAGAATATATGTACATATATACAGTTAAATTGAACACGTCAAGAGGTATCGCGTTGAGAACATTGTTGCCAAAAATAGTTTGACATCAAGGCGGGCGATAAATGTCCACCGAGCGTTATATATATGGTTTAGATATATGTTTAGATAAACTTATTATGTATTGTGTGTGTATTGAACAAATAAAATTGAAAATATGTATTATTTTTGAAACAAAGAGAATTATAGAGAATAAAGTAGTAAAGTTGAACGAAACACATTTTATTGGCAAAAAAGGGTGAATATACTGTATAAAAACATTCCACAAATCTTCAATCTATCGCCTCAACCATGTCCATCGCCACATCTTCATTCTCCAGAAAGTCGTCCGCATGGATTGGTGTGCTGTTCCTTCGCATCCACAAACTGACGAACAGTAAATACCGGTGTTTCTGCAGCCACACTTAGTACTGCAGCCGGTAGCACAACGGCAAAAACATTGATTCAAGAACTCTGGCAAGAGCAGGAGGTGTGTTGTTTTGATGGGATTGAGGACAACCCCACCGTTTTGGATTGCGAGAGTTACCCAGCCATATTTGCTTTTGTAAGTACATTCTAAACGAGTGTTGTTGTGCTGCACCTTTGGTTGGTGGTGAGGAAGTCAGATTGGCCCTCACCTTGGTGGAGGATTTCACAAAGCAGTTATAAATGTTACTGTTCAAATCGTGTTGGTTCGGGGGGAGGGGGAACATGATACATGATGAGGAACATATCCTCCCCAGCTTTTGCAACAGCATCCCGTGTTGAAGTGTGTTCGTGAAATACCTCAGCTATGGCTTTGGTTTCCCTCAACATTTTGGTGAAGCATTTCAGGATAGACGCTTTGCTTTTGCCGAAGATGTCGCAAGTTGCGTCACACTCTGTGAAGCTGTGAATGAAGAGGATCGATCCACTAAACGGGAGCTTCTGCAATTCTGAGGGGGAGAATAATGTGGTCTCGATGTTTCCTCTTCCAGGCTTCAAGAAGTAGATGTTTGTGTTTGGTGGTGTGAGGGCTATCAGCAGGACAAGCAGGTCTACATCTCCTTCAATCACAACAACAGATGAATGAAAAGTCTTCTTGTTCAAGTCACATCATACAATACAACCATCAGCATCTCCCGGGGTGGTAGTCGCCTGTATCCCTCGTGCGGTCAAGGTCATCACCAGTAGCGCTATCAGCTTGATCTTGTTCTTATCATTAGCAAGGAATCTCCGGCATGTTTTGTCCTGATAACCATTTTCCACACATCCATAACGATCCATTAGACTTGGTAGCAGTGCATCGTGGGAGATACGATTCAAAGTATTCACATCCTGCACAATAATATTCGTTAATCCCGGTTTTGGTAAGTTTACATAATGTCTGCAGTTCCAAAACATCCAATTTTCCCATTTCAAAACCAGGTGGAGCTGTTATCAGTCGTTTGATCTCATCTGATTTCGGCAGAGCGACTGCTGGTGTCACACATTTCATGCCTCCCAAACTACGAAACGTTTTGAGGCCATCCAGAGTTGATACATTAAAGTCAGCTTTATCAAACACGTATTGGCAAAAAGATTTCCGTGGACATAGATGTCTGCTGTTGGTATAGGGATGACATTTCCAGTTGTGCTGCTTGATAGTACGTTGCACTGAAACCCACGCTAGCTAGCAAATTTATCAAATTCCTGGACCCAAATTTCCGGTGTATGAACTAGGCAATTCCTGTGAAGATTGGCGATATAAACGATCGTGGACGAATGGTAGAAATAATGGCATGGGCAATGCCCACTTGCTTCCTCTCAATTCCCTCTTTACCTTGTCTTTGCTTTGGGATCAGAGCCTCCATGAAAGCTTGCAGCGTAGTCGGTACCATCTGGTCAGCGCCATTCAAGAAAGCATCGCTTGAGGATAACTGTTTGTATCATAAGCCTGAGATTGGATCTGTTTTATAATTGCAGCAGCCGTTTGTACTACTCTTATGCACTCTTCCTCATCGTTATCAGTTCGAGATGCATACCACGCAGAGTTCAAAATGTTCTCACCAACATCACGAAAGCATACAACCGTTTTATGTGGAGGCACCGCACCGAAAATGATGTTGTCACCATACTTTCAAACTTCACTCACTTCATTTGTAGCTTTTCCCTTATCAACAGCACACCTATCCATGCGGACGACTTTCTGGAGGAGAAAGATGTGGTGATGGACATGGTTGAGGCGATATATTGAAGATTTGTGGAATGTTTTTATACAGTATATTCACCTTTTTTGCCAATAAAATGTGTTTCGTTCAACTTTACTATTTTATTCTCTATAATTCTCTTTGTTTCAAAAATAATACATATTTTCAATTTTATTTGTTCAATACACACACAATACATAATAAGTTTATCTAAATATATATCTAAACCATATATACAACGCTCGGTGGACATTTATCGCCCGCCTTGATGTCAAACTATTTTTGGCAACAATGTTCTCAATGCGATACATCTCGACGTGTTCAATTTAACTGTATATATGTACATATACAGTCGAATCCGGTTAATTGGACCACCGGGTAATCGGACCAGCCGCTTATTCGGACCGAATCTTGAAGAACCGAAACAAATCCTATGTACATAACCCTAATATTATTCGCTTATTTGGACCAAAATTCCGTTTAAACGGACCAAAGAATGTGACAGCGAATAAGAAAAAGAAGCCACAAGTCGCCTGCGTACAGCGGATCCCTGGGAGGATCATACATGGGAGGATCCCTGGGATCCCCAGGAGAATTTACCCTATGCTTTTATCAAAGGTCAGGAAGTCCGAAAGTGACAAGAACAGAACCAGTGGGAGGTAAACATGCCCACCACTTTCTTTTCTAAAACGGACAGCTCGGTAGCCGCCAGCGAGGTCTTTGATCCACTGAGTCTCTGTTTTTCGGGGAAATGAAATCAAGCTTAAACGCAGGATGCCAGGAAATGCATTGAAACTTTGCAACGCTATTTCATGCAAGAGGGAAGTGAAGACAGTCCCATTGCTGCATTAGATGTTTGTGGTGATTTTGTTCAAGTGCAAGAGAACGCGTCAGGTCACACTGGATAAGTTCTTCAAACGGTGACTGGAATTTGGTAAGAACTTTTTTATTGTGATTCGCATGTTGAGTACTGTATATGTATAGTGTAGATCGTTTCTAAGAATTGTTTGTAAATTTATTTTTCAATGAACAAAATTCGACTGTAGTTCTTGTTTGTATGTTCGCCATACGTGTGTGCCCACAATAAAGGTTATAATGACATTTTAATACACTGTATTTTGCGTATACTGTAGCACATCCCGTCTTAATTGTAACATTGAGCATGTTCGTGTAATCGGACCAGCCGGTTATTAGGACCAAAATCATCGCCTCCCGATGTGGTCCGATTAACCGGATTCGACTGTATTCTTAAAGAAAATTTCATGCTCTACAATTTTCTTTCTAACGATGTTTCTGTGAAACGACCGAGTGATGACCTAGAAAGGTCAGTTTGATGCAACATGTTACGAAAATTTTCTTTTTGTGAAAATTACGTACTTTGGATAGGGCATATCATGCAAACCATGCGTTTTTCCGCAATTATATATAGGAACAAAGTTGTGGGAAATTTACTAATCTTTAATTTTCAATACGTAGGTATTGTCGCTAAGGCGCACTGTTTTCGAGTTATGAGCGAAACAATGAAAAACGGGACCTTTAACCTTCCCCCTCCCACCCCCCGCGGCGCCTGTAATCGAGAGGACTTTATTGGATCTCAGATTCTTTAGAATCATCCTTATTTTTCTTTTTTTTTTTCCCTTTTACAGTTTATTTATTTACAGTTCGAGTCTGGGGCGTATAATGAATTTTATTATGGGGAAGTGGGGGGGGGGAGGTCACAAGTTAGGGAAAAATCAGCAACAATCCAAAACAATAATGTTATTTTCAAAATTTCGGGAAGCTAAGATTTATTCAAATTGCTACCCCGAACCAATTATATATAAAAAGATTTATTTAAATATTTATTTACACATTTTATATTGAATACATTTCATTTGGTGATTTTATACACAATAATAAACAATAATAATGCTAATAATATTAGTGATATACACCAGTTCTAATTAATTAAACCTCTGTACGGGCTACCGCCTTGACAAGGGGTGGGGAGAACGCTTCTTTTTTTTTTATTACATAATTGCCTCTGTATTTCTTATTATATCAGACCACTTCTCCATTACCTTATTTATAACTAGGGCTCGGATTATATGCACGAAAAATCCGTAAAATATGCGCATATATATGCACATATTTTCAGAAAAATATGCAAAAGATATTAAGAAATATGCTCCAATATATGCCAAATATGCATCGATATGCCAAACTTTTAACAATAAAAAATCCAAAGTCCATTCCAATTTAATAAACATAAACATATTTATTATTATTATTATACATTTTAAAATACAACATTTAGCAATATACCTTCTTATTCACAAAAATTTTAATATTCTGCTATTCTGTGATTAAAAGACACTAGCCTAATACCTATAATCTATAATAATTATTAATTAGAAACAGAAGTAATATATTTATATGCATATTACATGCCTACAACTACATAGATATTAATTCATCTATTGTGGTAACGGTACTTAATAATTGCATATTAGTTATTTATTATTAATAAAAAAATATTGATAATTAGGTGTTTCTCTAAATTTTCTATTTTAAATGAATGTCGTCGGTCGTCTAGTAAATGTTTAAACGTCGTAAAAGATCGTTCAACATCGACGGAAGTAATGGGCACAAATTTTAAATTGCTTACAACATATGGATCTAATTCAAGGTCAACAACAAATTCCCCATTCAAAATTTTTGACACTTTTCACAGAATTTTGAATCCTTCATTTTTATTCAATACTGAGTTAAGTTTTTTTTTTAAATTCATTCTCCACCTCCTTTTACAGCTGATAATTCTCTATGGCATTTGTTTATTAAATTTACTGATTCAGTCAAAAGCAGCTCTTATGATTCTAATTTTAAAATTGTTTCGGGCACTACAGAAAAATTATTTGCAATAAGCGCTAATTCATTTAGTATGACATTATATGAAAACTAGCAGCAAAGCCTGTCGGACGATAGGCATAAAAAAATCTGAAAAATCATTTTATTATCAACTATCAAATATAAAGTAAATGTAATCTAAATACTGTGCTAACTTTTGAACGAAGCTTCTACGGCAAAAATGGTTTTGAGTTTCGAAATCAGCGTAAACAACTGAGTAAGTATGCCAAATTTCATTTAACTGGATGCAGTGGGAACAAAATTATATGGTTTTGAATGTATGTTTTGTTAGAATTTCAGTTGTCGAGGTCAGTTCCCAAGAATAAATTTTCATGGAAACAACATGGAATGACACAATGAACTAATATTTTCATCCAATTTGAGTACCCTTGATTCAATGGTACCATTGAGAACCGTTGCTTAATAGCTTACAGACAGACAGACAGACGAACTTAGCCAATTTATATATATATATATATATATATATATATATATATATATATATATTTTGATTCGATTGATGACTTGATTTGAATTTTTTTTTTTAATGTATATCAGACCTATTTACGTGTACTTCTTACCTGTACACCTGTAATATAGGTTCTGAGAGTTTAATCTAAAGGATCATTTTCCACCCAAAAAGAAAACGAAATACCAACCATAACTAAAGTTTAATTTATCTAAAGGATAATTATTATTTTTGACTCATAACGCCGAAAGGCATTTAAAACTCTCCTTTGTATAATCTAAATACTGCGCTAACTTGTGAACGAAGCTTCTACGGCAAAAATGGTTTAGAGTTTCAAAAATCAGCATAAAAAACTAAGTAAGTATGCCAAATTTCATTAAAAGCGGTGCAGTGGTAACAAAATTATTTGTTTTTGAACGTATGTTTTCAGTTGTCTAGGTCAGTTTCCAAGGATAAAATTTCATGGAAACAACATGGAATGACAAAATGAACTAACATTTCATCCAATTTGAGTACCCTTGATTCAATGGTACCATTGAGAACCTTGGATCTATCTTAATAGCTTAATTATACCGAGTTACGGACGGATGGACGGACAGGCAGACAGACAGACAGACGAACTTAGCCAATTATATAAGTTGATGACAATTTTCATATTAGTATTGCATTTGAAAATTTTTTTGGGCTTCTTTAATAGCAGTAGATTCATCAGAGAATAATCTAAAATTAAATTTTTAATTTTTTCAATAGAATTTTTGAATAGAAAATTGTGGCATTTAGCCATGTACCCCACCTAGTAATTACTGGTTGTGGAGGCAACGGTAAACCCGGAAATGATTCCTTATAAAATTGAATCCGTAATGGCGCTTTTAAGAATTTCTTTTTTTTTACGTTACTGATTAATTCATTCACAAGAGGGAATTGGTTTCTGGTTTCTTCGGCAACTCTGTTAATACCATGTGCCAAACAAGTGGTATGAATTAAATTAGGAAAAATTATTTTTAAATTTACTGAGGTTTCAGTAAACACAGGAAAGGAAATTGAAACAGTCAAGCCTCGGCCGGGAATAGAACCTGGGTGCCGACACAATGTCCGCACGGCGGACCGCCGCCAAGACCGCTCGGCCGTGCCGGCACGAGTATACTACTTGTTAAAATGAAGTAGCAGATAAGATAACTGAAATTTCAAAAAGAGAAAAAATTTTCGTGATTTCATCGCCTGTGAATAATTATTGACACTTTTCGCTAGTTCGGGTAAAATATAGCTATATATTTGTAGATGTTTTGTTAAAAAAAAAAAAGTTCTCTAAATATAGATAGGCGTACTTACATTTTTTCCGCATTCTCTACAAAATACTTTATTTTGTGAAGCTTGGTCCTCATTGAACACCAATTCGGGATAACTTTGTATCCACGAGTAGACTAAACTTTGTATTTTCGGCATATTGAACTGCACACGATGAACGAAAGAGAACAAATAAATTGGTTTTGACTCAGACAAGTCATTTTAAAAATCTTAGTAAACTCAGAAATCCAGGGACGTCGGAACAGGGGGGGGGGGGGGCAGGGGGGGGGGGGGGGACTCCCCCCCTTTTTTGGGGGGGGGGGGGGAAAACTCTCTTCCCCCCCCCCCCCCCCCACTAAATTCTGTGTAAAATAGACGATTTAAATAAATAAATGTGAGTTACGCATCAAGAATATAAAAAAGTGAAAATCTGTATTTTTTTTGTTAAATTTATTAACTTTTTTGTTAAATCTAATTTCTGTAAAAATAAAAAAACAAAAAAAACCATTCATCCTTTCTTGATCTCCTGAGTATTCTCAAAAGACAGTGACAATGTATCATAGCTCTACATAGAATCCGTTCCCTCCTCAGGAGGGAGTTTTTTTTACCCCCAAGACATTACTCTTTGAAGAAGCGCAAAGAAGCGGTGACTTTTTGGAAAATAACCCCTTTCTTTAATTAACACTAGTGTGGGGAATTTTAGAAGCTTCCAACAATCGTTCTATTTCAGTTATTTCTTCTCGAGTCGATCTTAACACCACCTTCCAGAGGATTAGTCTAAGACAGCAAATTCATTGCACAGGGAATTATTTCAGAGATAAGTTTATAAATATTTATTTTATTACTATTATTTTTAGCAAAAGTAAATTTAAAATGATTAAGAGTAACTGTCGTTTAAAAATGTCGTTTTCATTTTGAAATAATAGTAATTGTAATAGAATGAAATTATTGAGAAAATAATAGACTAATCCAAAATATCATTCTATTTATAAAACGTCGGAACAAATGTGGAACCCGCAAAAGTTACATATTTTGTAATCCGATCTTTTTTCTTTAACTTTCCAATTTTTAACTTGAACTGAAATTTTTAATCAGATATTTGTGATTTGAAGAAAATATGCACAAATAAGCAATATATTCTAAAATATGCAGGAAGTTGCCAAAATATGCAAAATATGCATTTTTTAATTGGCTCATTTTAATCAAAAAACATTAGATATACATAGAAAACTTACAATTTTGTTGATATACCTCTTAATAACAAATATGCATTTTGCATTTAATCCGAGCTCTATTTATAACTATACATAAAT
The DNA here is from genome assembly GCA_023159025.1 of Thereuonema tuberculata. Lineage (NCBI taxonomy): Eukaryota > Metazoa > Arthropoda > Chilopoda > Scutigeromorpha > Scutigeridae > Thereuonema > Thereuonema tuberculata. Next base: position 42,013 of record JAFIDM010073058.1, read on the forward strand.
TTATATTACATTTCCCTTCATATAAGGGTGAATCTACGGAAAACCTAATTCGTGTCACAGAGCAATAAATTGAAAATGATTGAAAATATTTGCCATTTTTCAAAATCACACATTGAAGTACAAAATATACTATAGTTTAGTATAATTTTTTTTTTTTAATTTTATGGAATTTCCAAAAAAAAAGTTGTCCATAGATGGTGATTCGTCACTTCCGTGGACTGTCACAAGCTACAGTTGGATAGCTTCTAAAGATCCAAACGGCTTTATTTTTTAATATTTTTCAAATAATACTTGTATATATATTGTGAAATCAGAAAAAAAAAGATTGAGTGAAATTTTTTTTCAAATTATCAGTTAAATTTTTTTGCAACCTCAATTCTTGTCACAAGGTTTAGCCATCGCTTTTGTGGACATCCCTAAACTTTCTAAAAATCCACCCGATGCCCGAGTTGTTTTCCATTTCACTTAAAAACAAAAGTTTACAAGGCGATTTTGGATTGGGAAGTGATTTCATCCGTCTGAGTCGCAAATTGCTCAGGAAAATATTACCTTTTTATTCATTTTTCGTAATTTGCACAGCTCATCCCATCACTTCTGTGGTCTTGTTTAGAACCTAATTTTCCTGTGGAAAAATGATTATTTCTAGGCATGATAATTGAAATATGGTAAACTTAATTTTCTGAATGACTTGTGTTCCAAACCTCAAAATGAAGAGCACATGGGTCAAGAAACATAAGTATTCGTCACTTCTGTGGACATTTGGGGTCCATGGGAGTGATGATCATCAACAATAGCGGCTACTATGTTTTTCACGAAGACTTGTCTTTCACTTCCATTCTTTGTTAAATGCCAATAGGGATATTTAAAATTATATATAAATATATATAATATAATATATGATATATGTAATTATATATTTACATTTTTATAGACGTTTAGGATTGACAGTCTGATTCATTTTTATTGTATGAGGGGCGTTCAAAAAGAAACGAGCCGGTGTGTGGAATGGACAAACCGGTTACAGAAGGGTAGAATAGTTGCATGTGTAACCAAGATTGGTTCGACACGAGTGAGTGCGGAAGTTCACAGCCCGCTGCTAGAGGATCACGGGTGCAATTCATGTGACTAAAAGCTAATAAAGTATGCGTCAATCGTCCAACACGGTCATCACCGCACTGCACAAGCACTTCACCGCATTACAGATGAAACCACCAGGCAAGCTATTCCGGGGGGGTCATTCTGCTCCACGACAATTCAAAGCCTCATACGGCCAACACAATCACGGCATTCTTGCAGAAATTCAAGTGGGAGGTTCTTGATCACCCTCCTTACAGTCCAGATCTCACTCCCTGCGATTACCCCATTTTTGGTCCCCTTAAAAATGCTCTGAGGGGCAAACGATTCGTCTCGGACGACGACCTCAAGCAGTACGTGCGGAACTGGTTCACAATGCAACCCCAGGAATTTTACAAGGCAGTCATTCACCGCCTTGTGTCGCAGTGGGACAAGTGCCTCAACCGCCAGGGCCAATACTCCTGACTTACAGGTACTAGTTTCTGTTCCTAGGCAACCGGCTCGTTTCTTTTTGAATGCCCCTTATACATGATTTCCTCTTTCGATAAATAGTTCTTTCAATTCATAAATTATAGTCTTCTATTTTATTTCATAGTTTTTCCCACGTAAATTCACTATTTTGAATATAATTTATATTAAAATTCGACATCGTTATCAACACAAGTGACTTCTGTGGGCATGGCCTACCATTTTTTGGGTTTTTAAATAACCAAAATGCGTTGACCTGAACCATATATATCATGGATGTAAGAACGTCAAAAGCAATCATCTCAATTTTTTTGAAAAGGAAATCTTGTAATTTAAAATTTCAAAAATTTTTGACTGAAATTGCAGGTTTTCTGTAGATTTACCCATAGCATCTTTACTATTATCTCTTTCTCTGTATGTTTCTTTTTCACTTTTAACCATTTATCTCTATCTATTTTTAAACTTTCACAATATAAAATAATACGTTCCAAAGTTAATTTTTCTATGTTATAAAATTTACATATATTTTGTTCTTTTTTGTTATACATATTTAAATTATTATAATTTCCACATCTTATTTTCAAATATATTTTTCTTATCCACCATTTTTAAATTCCATTGAGATAATATTTCATTATATTATTTTTGTAAATATTTGTATACCAAATAATATAAGTGGACGCTATTATTTTTCAATTTCAATAATCGTCTCTGAGGAATAGTCAAGCCTCACTTCATTCTTTACAGGCGTGCATCTGGGTTTCTTTTGCACTGCTCGTGTTACAATCAATCCTATTTCAACCAGCAATGTTGATGAAATGATACTGTTGTTCATTTGTAGTCGATTTAACTGAATGAACAACAGGCAACGTTTTACAATGAATTTGGGATAAAAGAGAAAGGAAATAAAAAATTCAGGACTATTGTTAAGTGAAAAGTATAGTAGATGTAGAGATGTTTTGTATTGCAGTTAACAGGTGTATTTGATTTGAGAAATCCATGTACTGATATTGGTATTAATTTTATCGCCCGAAATTCATCGTTCAATGAAATTTGAATGGAGAACAGCTATCTGAAATAATGTGTTCGTGAAAAGAAAGCAATGTATATGGTACTTAAATAAGGTATAATTGTTCGGCTGTCTTCGACAATCTTGCATGGTAAGGTCCAGACATAGAAGATTATAAAGATAATACATAGTTTACACATACTTATTGATGAAATTTTCAATGTTTCTTTGAAATTAGTGTTGATTAATTGTGATTACAGCACTTTAAGGCTGGGATTTGGAATATACTGTATACATCGTACCTTCTTTTTTTTAAAATACCGTCATTTCGTTATTAATATCACAAACACTACAATATGCCTTATGGAAGGCCAAGCACTGACAAATAAAATAAAAAAAAATATATATTTAAACTTTAAGGGGTGGTAGGACACACTCAAACAAACATTTTTTGTCAAGCAATGTACCCCCGGAACTGTCGCGTTTTCGCGGTAGAGGGCGCTGTTTGGTTTTTGACGTTACCCGCCCAAAGAAGGAGAGAGATTCGTTGTTGGTAAGTGCGTGGCCTTGTAGCATGTGAATTTGCGTTTGTCCACACATGAGCATTTTCCACATTAAACACTCCTTTATAAATTCTGATACATAAACCAGCAGCAGAAGTCTATGCCCTGAGGACAATCCTCAGCGTTCAATGCGTGAATTATCTGTAAATGGAATGGGTGTAAATACATTATTTGTTTTAGTGTACCACCTCCTAAAGTTTCTTCTATGAATTTAGAAACACCCTGTATATATTTATGTTTATTTATTTAAACAGACTTTTTAGATTTTAATGGACGATTTTCTTTCACTTACAATAGATGTTATCTTTTTTATTTTTACATACTTAAAAAAAAAGGCAGTTTTCATAATTATTTATAATTATTTATAATCTCTGCTTCATTGACTTCATTGAGTTCAAAACAAGATTTATTTTTATTGTTTATTTCAGTTAAAGTTCGAACGAAGAAACATCCATGCCTCGACCGGGATTCGAACCCGGGTACCGGCACAGTGGCCGCAATGGCAGACCGTCGTCTAGACCGCACGGCAGAGATAAAATATTACAGCAATGATTTTTTTTTTTTTATATTGAATCAATGAGCTGAATTATATCTTTCTTAAAAGCCGGAAGGCAGTATACAGTCAACCAAAGAAAAGACTTGAAACAAAACAGAACCATATGAACCGGGGGGGGGGTCCAAATCGCTGTATAATAGACAACGCGATATTTTCTTTTTGAGCATTACATCAAATGGTTGCAACTTGGAAATTGTCTTTTATTCCAATAATGAATATTTTTTTTTTCAAAAATGTTTTCAAAATTAGCGAAATAATATTTGAACTAATAAATTTATAAGCGGTCTGATACAAAAATAAATAAATAAATCGAAAAAGGGAACTTTTCATGGATATACTTTTCAAAGAAATACTGAGACAGAAATTATAAATTTCATTGTTATTTTCATCAAATATTACAAAATAAAATTAGCTTTTAACTGTATTGACTTAGTTTTTAATAAAGACCAATGAAAATTAAAAAAATGTCATGCTAGCAAAGAAATTGAAAAAAAAATAGCAAAACTACGTCCTTAATAGTTCATAAATCAAGAAAAAATCACAATTGGACAGTAAATATGCCTTCGCACACTAAGCCAACATCAACGGGAATCCTGAACTGCTGTTTCATCCGTATTAAGAATCAGCAGCAGAATTTACCTTTGATGTTTGGCTCAGACTGCGCGAAAGCTAAGGAAAATGTTAATGAAATTCGTGAGTTTTTTTTTTTTTTTTCTTTTTTGTTATTTTGTAGAAATAAGTGATGTTTTACCTATGTTATAATAAATTGCTGATTTAAATGGTGAAAGGATCACACAAACATTAACATTATGTTAAAAATATTCATAAAATAAGTTGTTTGTTGTAAATACACTCATTACCAAAAAAAACGACACACCTAGAAGGAGTTGTCCGATTGTAATGAAATTTCGTATGGAAAGACATTGGGACCGCCCATGCAAATGAATAAACTTTGGTGTCCAATGAATGAATAGCGAGAGCTACAGCGCAGCGGAACTGCGCACTCAGCAGTTATATATAAGAAGCGATTCTCAATCTGATGATCAAAATTTCTGTTGATTTGCGAGTTAGGATATCTTTCAACGACTGAAAAAATGTCTCGCCGAAGGATTCGAGCTCATTACGTGCAACTGTCAGAGTTTGAAAGAGGTCGTATCATTGGATTGAAAGAGGCCGGTTGGGCAAATCGCTCGTCATTTGGGTCGAAGTAATGCGGTGATTAGAAGATGCTGGCAGGAATGGGTGGACAATGGTAGATTTCAACGTCATGAAGGTAGCGGTCTTCCTAGGGCCACAGTAGAGCGAGAGGATAGTGATTGTCAGATCAGCTGTCACAGCGCCTGAATCATCGTTATCAATCTACAGATGTGCGACCCGCACACGAGTATCCACCATGACCATACACAGACGGCTGAGAGAGCGACATCTACGCTCGTACCGACCGCTACGCCACCTGCCACTCACGTCTGCACACCGTCGGGCCAGATTACAGTGGTGCTTGGCTCGATCCGAAAAAAATTGTTAGTATGTAATATTTACTCAATGGTTAAGTAAATGATATTCTGTCTGTGAACTTTTAAAGATTTTATTTTATGAGTTCTTCTCCGATATTTTATAACACTTTAATTTATGTCAATCTTAATAAAAAAAAGTATAGGGCTCAGAACTTGGGTTGTTTTCATCAGTTTCGTTTAGTTGAGTTTTGAATGAATAATTCCTTCATTTTCATTGAAAGAGAGTTTAGGTAATTTACATTCTTTAAAGCCTAGAAAAACTTTGAATTTCCTAACAGCACAACATATAAATGCACGAGAGTGCATCCTTAAAATTCTTGAGAAAAATGTTAACTCTACAAAACTATACAAAATGGCAATGTACGTTTAATATATATATAAGTTTTTTACTTACCAGTAAATTACTGCCAGAAAATTACAAATCCCTACAAATCAAACATTCGAAATTATAAATATTGAAATGCATTTGTTAAGGATTAAATATCATTAAAACTATATACAAACAAACCATATTTCTTCCTTAAATCTTCTCTTTTATAATAAATATTAATAAACATCATCCACGAGAAAATAAATGTCATAAACTACATTTATTAACTGAAAAAAAAAAACGAATTTTCAAGGAGATAAAATTCACCGTCTCCTCTTTTTCAAGCCTTTTACATTATAATAATAAATAGACGAGATTCTTTTACAACAATGACCTTGAAATATTGATAATAACAATTAAAAAACGTTAATACAATAATAATAAAAGATCATAATCTACAATATAATAATCACACATTATTAATAATCACAAATTCTTTTCAAACGAATAAAAATATTCGTTTTTTTCAGTTAATAAATGTAGTTTATGACATTTATTTTCTGGTGGATGATATTTAATAATAATCATTAAAACTATTTGAATGTAAAGCTGTTTCAGTAATTTAATGCGAATTTCATTACTTTTCTCAGAATTGGGAAGTTTTATGTTTATTTTCAGCAGCTATTTTAAATTACAAAGAAATATAAGATTTCTGCTGTTTAAAACAAAAGTTCACTAATTAATTTTTTGAAAGAAAGAAAAATCATTTTAAAAGAAAGTATGCTTTAAGTCTTTTGAGGAACTTCTCGTTGGTCACGTGCAAATCCCGTACACGTTCTAGAAGTAACTATTAGATCTAAAATCTTTCTGAAGGAACCTTCGCCTAATCTCATACACAAGGGGCCCCGGTGTAATCTGTTAATGAGTCACTTCTTAGAGAGATTACGATATTTATTAGAAATTATATTGATTATTCCCAATTAAAAAAGGATTGAAAACTAACAATGAAATATTTTTAAGATATTAAAGCTTTTATTTTGGAAACACATTCAGATTCTACAGAATATAAAAGTATTTGGCATTAAATAGACTTTAGTAAACTATATTCTTGAATCCTCTAATGTTTGAAAATTTATTTTACCACACACAAACACATAGAAATTGATTTCCTACATAATTATGCTAAAAACTAACAGCAAAGCCTCTCGGACGACAGGTAGAAAAAATCTGAAAAGCCATTTTATTATCAACTATCAACTACAAAGTAAATGTCTTCTTATAAACTACATTTTTTGTAAAAACAGCATCAGATCCTTCTATCAGATGTCCTTGATCTTTTCGGTCAAGAATTTTGACTTTGACGTCACTAGCACGACGTGCTCGAGAAATATCAACATATAACTGTCCACGACTAAAAACCGGCTGTGGTAAATAAATATCAACCATATCTAAAGTTTGTCCTTATAAATAAATTTTACTAAAAGTAAGAATGGAATAATTATTATTTTTGACTCATAACGCCGAAAGGCATTTAAAACTCACCATTGTAATCTAAATACTGCGCTTACTTATGAAGCTTCTACGGCAAAAATGGTTTTGAGTTTCGAAATCAGCGTAAAAAACTGAGTAAGTATGCCAAATTTCATTAAAATGGGCGCAATGGTATCAAAATTATTTGGCTTTTTGAATGTATGTTTTGTTAGAATTTCAGTTGTCTATGTCAGTTCCCAAGGATAAAATTTCATTGAAACAACATGGAATGACAAAATGACCTAATAGTTCATCCAATTTGAGTACCTTGATTCAAAGGTATCATTGAGAACCCTTGGATCTATCTTAATAGCTTAATTATATCGAGTTATAAACAGAGAGACAGACAGACGAACTTAGCCAATTATATATATTATATTGATTGAATTGATTGATGATTTGATTTGAAATAAATACCAATCAAATCTAAAGTTTGTCCTTGTAAATAAATTTTACTAAAAGTAAGAATGGAATAATTATTATTTTTGATTGACCCATAAGGTTTCGAGTGATTGATTATGAAATAACCAAAAGCGATTAGGTATTAAGTACTCAAATATATAAAATACATGATAAGTTGGATAAAAAGCGTTCGCCGGTCATCCGCTAAACCCAGATGCATCCATCGGACTGCCAGATCGTGAAGGGAGATTCATCACTCCACAGAACGTTTTTTCACTCCTCCACAATCCAATGGCGGTGAGCTCTACACCATGGAATCGACGCTTCGCATTGTCGGCGGAGGATGTTTGGCTTGTGAGCAGCCTCACGGCGGTAGAAACCCAAGTTCTTTAGCTCTCGGTGAACAGTTCTGCTACTAGCGATAACGCCCGACGCATGTTGGAACTCTGTCGCCATCACTACCAACGGAGACAAACGATTTTGCTGCTCTACTCTCTTCAGGCTTCGACGGCTACCGTCAGTCAGTTTTCTCGGTCTACCACTTCGTGCAGCTGTCGTTTCACTGCCGTGACGTCTCCATTAATTATTACCTATCACAAAAGGATTGAAAACAAACAACGAAATATTATCAAGACATTAAAGCTTTTATTTTTTGGAAACTCCTACAGGTGCTACAGAATATAAAAGTATTTGATATTAGACAAATTTCAAATAAAAACTGCGCTTGACTATGTAACAAAGTTTCAAGATGAATCTTCCAGAGTTTCAAAATTTATTTGAACACACACACACAAACACACACACAAATTGATTTCCTACATAATTTTGCGGAAAATGATATAAAGCAATTTTGAATCAGAGGAAGCGAATTCCCTTATCCTATTCTTAACTCTGTGTCTCAATGACTCAAACATTGTTTTTATTCTGATATACTTTAGCAATATTGAACAAGTACTTTAGACCAGGGGTCGGCAACCCGCGGACCATGGGCCGCATGCGTCCCGCGGGGCGTCTTGAGATTTTTTTTTTGGTTGTTAACAAAAGAATTTCCTTCTTTTTTGGTTGTTAAACTAAGATTTTGGCCCTTTTTGGCCCAAGTGCGGCAAGCAGTAATCCCCACATAAAATGTTTGGCCCTCTTACAGCAAAAGGTTGCCGACCCCTGAGGTAGACTAACCAACATAAGATATCTAATGATTTTAGTTCAAATGGACTGCTAGCTTGAGAATTAGTGTGTATTTTTGATATTTTTAATTATTTCTATAACGTCAGCTTCTGTAGGAGAGATTAAAGCTAATGTGTTAAGTTGAATGAACTTTTGATTATTAAGAAGTTTTGTATTACACGAACATAATTCAATATTACATGCATTTACGAAAGTATCATCAAACTTCGTAAATGTATTTTGAACTTTGTTTTGTTTACTTAGTTGATCTATTTCTTTAGTTTTCTTTATAATATTATTTTTGTTAATAACATTGTAATAATACTCCACTATTATTATTATTATTATTATTGTTACTTTCTGTTATTATTTTTTCGAAGTATTTTTTTTTATTAAATTATTTATAAGATTTTTTTTTCTTATAATTTTCTAACTATATTTTGTTACTTTTGTTAAATTTAATTTTAATTAATTTAAACTATCTTTTTTTTTATAAGTTCTAATAATTCATCTAATAATTCATACAAGAATAAATTATATGTTTGTCTTTTCTTCCACGCCATTTTTTCTTTAACAGATCATTAATTTTATTAAGATTCATAATATTATATTTCTTTAATTTTTCTACGAGTTCTTTCATATTTCGGGCAGGTTTCTCTTCATTAATTTTATAGAAAGCTGTGGTTTTTGTTTCGGTGTTTGATTCTCTATCTGGGTTTATGTTTTGCTTCAAATTTCTCAGTTGTAACATTATCATGTAATGATCAGATATATTAGTCTGTATAACGTATCCAAAAAAAATGAACTACATTAGCTTTAGCAAAGCCATGGTCAATGCATGTTTTTGAGGTAGTTATATTTGTCTTAATGTCCCTTGTGAGTTAGTTAATAGAATATGTTTAGCCAAAAGTATGATAAATCTCTTTGTATCCCTGAACAACAGGATTTATTGTATCGTCTAATATATGAATGTTTATATCTCACCACTATAAACATGGCGTAATTTGTTGCATAAGTTACAAATAAGATGAAACAAAATGAGAAACAATAGCAGCACACGAGTAATTAAATGCTTTTGTGATTCGATTATCGAAAGGAATTGGCAACGGCCGTTTCGTTATTTACTCGTGTGCTGCTCTTGTTTCTCATTTTGTTTTGTTAAAATATCTTCAGCACCTTAAATTCATTCCAAGGTTAAAAATAAGATAGTTTAAAGTATTTTGCAATTCAATTAAGAAATCTTATTTATTAATATTAGATGGTTTGAAAATAGCTAATAAAGTTATTTCAAAATCATTTCTATTATTACTTACAGTGCTTGTTAAATTTTCACGGGTAATTGTATCAATATTCATTTCTTTTATAACATACTTTTTTTCATAGTAAACCAATAAACCACCATCTTTTTTGTTTTCTCTTACTTTATAAATCATATTAAAACCTATATGTTGATAAGAGTTCTGAATCTCCTAAATTTACATTAATTTCAACCAGTATTATAATATCAACATTATTGATGATATTTTGTGTATCCAATTTTAGATAATCAAAATTTTTCCTTAAACTTCTAAAATTTTAAAATATAACAATTTAAACTTTTATTTTTATTTTATATTCTTTACTTGAAAGTCACGAGAATGACCAAAGTTTACGTAAAAATTGTTATAAATCGAGCAAGGCGTTTGATAATTTTGCATCTCTTTCTATGAAGGTTGAAACATGGCTGGCATACATAAAAATGTGTAAAATTAAATAATTGGTTAAATTAAGGGCATTTGTTTTGCATTTTTCGGAATTTTTTAGGGCTAGGTCATTTTTTTGCAATTTTTAGGTCATTTGATCATTTTTTGTAGTTTTTTGGAAGGCAATGTCATTTATTTTATAACTTGGGATTTTATTTATTATTCAGTAGTTTTGCTTGTCATCATTCAAGCCAACAAATTTTTCCAGAAAACAAGCAAACCTTTTTTTTTTTTTTTTTTTTGTTGGTTGTCAAAGTTTAAAAAGGTAAAGGTTTAATGTAATAAATTCAAATATTTTATTGGTCATTTTTTTTTTATTTTTCCGTCATTTTTTTTACTATTTTTAGGTCATAAATGCATTTTTTATTTGTCATTTATTAGCAAATTATAGGTCATTAAATGCCTTGCCCTAGTTATAAATAACTAAATGAGAAGAGAGTGATTCTAAATTATAAAATTAATAATTAGTATTTTTAGTTACATGTAAGTACTTTCTTTTTCATTTCATTTTCAATTCCTTATAAAGTATCTATACTTTCATAAGTTGTATCTATTCAATATATATCTTCATTCTTTCCTTAACGGGTGCTTTCTAAGATAGTTGTAAAAGACTTTGCTTAGTTTTTTGGAAATATGCATTTTTGCTCATTCAAACATTTCAGTCTTTAAATCAAATTTTTATAAACATGCAGAATTTTTCAATTAAAAAAGTAATACTTCATGCTTAAATTAAAAGGGAAAATTGCCAAAACATTTTCAAACGTTCTGAAATGATGCTTTTTGACCTAAAGTTTCTACCGAATTTACGAAATAAAAATAAAACCAGTAGAAGGTCATTTGTATTATCAGGAATGTACTGAAACTATCTTGCCAGAAATGACTGCCTTAACTATATTGAGACCACTGCTTTGAAAAAACAATTTTTTAATTTTCTCCGATATGAGATATTCGAAGAAATTTTCGATAGTTACATCGAAATAACAAAATCATTTTAAATTACTTTTGAGCCTTTACCAGAGAGAAAAATAAATTCTTCAATAAACTTTGAATACGGGAAAACGAATTTTGTTTTCTTATGTCCTAAATTCTCAGATTCTTTAGGAATCATCCTTATTAATTTTGTTTTCCCTTTTACAGTACGAGTCAGGGGCGTATAATGAATTTTATTATTGGGAAGTGGGGGGGGGGAGGCACAAGTTAGTGAAAAATCAGCAACAATCCAAAAAAATAATTTTCAAAATTTCGGGAGGCTAATATTTATTCAAATTGCTACCCCGAACCAATTATATATAAAAAGATTTATTTAAATATTTATTTACACATTTTATATTGAATTAATTTCATTTGGTGATTTTATACAGAATAATAAACAATAATAATGCTTTTAAAATTTTGAGTTTCACGTAAATATTAGATAAGACGAGCCGAAGGCAGGAAGGGCACTACGTACCTTTTCTGGAAGTGTTTCGTCGTATTTTCGAACCCTCATAGCTTCGGCCTAGATAATACTAGAGACCTCAAATTTTCAGGATATGATGCAGTTACCAGACTAATGAAATACGGTAAGTTTCATTTATCTAGCTTTTATACTTTGGATTTTATTAATACCTAAAATACGTCGATTCCGTCACTGACTGACTCACTGACTCATGATCATCAAAACCTCTAGGGTACTTCCTGAAGTCCTAGAAAGCTGAAATTTGGTATGCAGGTTAGGATTAGCACACAAACAACAAAAAAATTAAGAAATCCGTAACTTTCACATTCCAACCCCTCATAAAGGGGGGGATTGGTTATTTATTATCGAACCCTCATAGCTTCGGCCTGGATAAAACTAGAGAGCTCAAATTTTCAGGATAAGATGCAGTTACCATACTAATGAAATACCCTAAGTTTCATTTATCTAGCTTTTATACTTTGTATTTTATTGAGATCTGAAATACGTCGTACCCTCAATGCTTCGGCCTAAATAATACTGTGTAATAATGTGATTTCTTACAAAAGGGCAAACAGCTTGTATATACAAGTTGACCAATGGAAAAACAGAAAAGTAGGGTATTGAAAAAAAAATCGATTTTCTAAATAATCTTAAAACTAAATTTAGTTGTAATAGATAATCCCACCCAAAACATTTCATGTAAAATAAGTTGCCAAGACTCACATGCTCATAACGCTTTCACTGTTAAAAAGTTATCAGATCTCATCTTACAAAAAGAAATGAAATCCCACCCAAAACACTTCGTGTAAAATAAGTTGCCAAGACTCACATGCTCATAATGCTTTCACTGTTAAAAAGATATGAGATCTCATGTAGAGCCAAGCCCCTAACTCTACGAGGCCTAACTTTACAAGCCCTAACTCTAAAAACCCTATATCTTGGTCAAAAAGTATG
>JAFIDM010073058.1:55136-68921 GCA_023159025.1 Thereuonema tuberculata
TTTTAATTACATAATTGCCTCTGTATTTCTTATTATATCAGACCACTTCTCCATTACCTTATTTATAACCATACATAAATTTATATTATATTTCCCTTCATATAACATATTTTCTATTGGATCAATCCATGTGAAATCAACCAATGAAAAATAATTTGTTGCTGGCATATTTTTTTTTATTTTTTAAAGTACATTTTCTGTTTATATATACATATGGGAGTACAAAACGATTTTTTTAAAAAGTTTCATTATTACTACTCTGGCTTTTAGCGACCATTTTGTTTATGAGGGTAGGCCATTTTTGACGTTTTCAGAGGTTAGCGATAAGTTAAATAACTTTTTTGTTTATTAAGATATCAACTTGAAATAAAAACCATCCTATTCTAAATAAAACCATCTCCAAATCATATTATGACCAAAAATGTGTTAAGTTCTAAGGAAATAACCTAAAATTTAACTAGAAAAATGTTTTCGATTAGAATAAATTGAAGATTTAGGAAAGATTTTTTTTTTACTAAAGGAGCATTTTTTTATATATCTTCAGTCAAATGTTTTTGAAAGCAGTGCACAGTCACGGTACTATGGTCCAAACAGTCACTTATAACAGAAAGGCTTCTGTGGCTCATTTCACCATCATGCAGCTCATAAAAGGCTGCAAGGTAACTTGAGGATTACGCCAATGGTAGCTCTGGATTTTGAAATTTCATCATTGTGTTTTAATCAGAAGCATTTTTTTTTTAATTAAAGAAAAAAAGCAAAAATACACAGTTCGACGCACATTGACGCAGACTCCTGAAGTGTTAAAACACTTAAAAAAACACACCTAATAAACTAACCTATTGTAGGCCTATATGGCCAAAATGTGTAAACTGTAACTGAAATCAAGAGCTACCATTGGAATAACTCTCAAGTTACCTTGCAACCTTTTATGAGCTCCATGATGGTGAAATGAGCCACAGAAGCCTTTCTGTTATAAGTGACTGTTTGGACCATAGTATCGTAAATGCTGTGCACTGCTTTCAAAAACATTTGCCTGAAGATATACAATCATTTTCCAAAAAATGCTCCTTTAGTAAAAAAAATGTTTATTTTATTATTTATTTAGTTTATTAAATGTGTTTTTTTAAGTGTTTTAACACTTTAGGAGTCTGCGTCAATTTAAGTGGTACTGTGTTTTTTGCTTTTTACTTTAATTAAAAAAAAATACTTCTGATTAAAACACAATGATGAAATTTCATATGGTTATTACCAGATACTAGTGGAGTATTTTTTGAAAATTTCAGATTTTTTGATTCAGCCCCTATTTGAGATATGGCTATCTGAAAATCGGCAATTTCGGAAAAATTGCGATATTTGAAGGCATGTAAAACCTAAAGGTGGCATTTAAAAGGTAACAAATTTTTTTTAAGTCTTGTTGTCTATTATATTTTTAAGGGAAAAAACATTAAAGTTGTGTTTTAATCCCTTCTTGGAAAAAAAAATCCATAAATCTTCAATTTCCTCTAATCGAAAACACATTTTTCTAGTTAAATTTTAGGTTATTTCCTTACAACTTATCACATTTTTGGTCATAACATGATTTGGAGATGGTTTCATTTAAAATAAGATGCTTTTTATTTCAAGTTGATATCTTAATAACAAAATAGAACATTTACTTGCAACATTTTATAAAATTTGATGAATTCATGAGAAACTTCCGGCTGGCAGATAGTGGAAGATATTCTTGTCACGCTAGTCAAACACCCAAACACTACATTAAGTTAAACCAAATGCAAATGATAAATGATGATTACGATCAACATTTTTTATACTATTTATTTACTAAAATAAACCTGATTTAAAAAATTGACATAGAATCATTTTTCACCTGGACAGTGGTCGCGCGACCTTTTGTGGTGCGGGCCCCCTTTGTGGTGTTGACCCATAGGCTGCAGCCTAGGTAGCCTATGCTTAAATCCGGCCCTGTCACACCCACTTCAGTAATATCGTAATCTTTTAACGATACGCGGAAGGATATCAAACTTGTTGTGGAATTTACTGGAATTTTTGTAATGTTAAGAATCGGGATATATTTATTTTTGGCAACGATAAGAGGAACTTTTTTTTACCGATCCTGATACGATAAAGATTACTTTGCGTTGTATGCAAAAACTCGAGTACTCGCCCACCCCTAAAATTTTATAAACATGCAGAATATTTCAATTAAAAAAATAATACTTAATGCTTAAATTAAAAGGGAAAAATTGCAAAAACATTTTCTAACGTTTTAAATAATGCTTTTTGACCGAACATTTCCACTGAATTTTCGAAACCCAATATTTTAATTTTTATTTAGGTCCAATCATGACCATTTGCTGACACTGTAAGTCAGTGTTTCTCAACCTTTTAGTACTTGCGACCCAAGTTTCAATCACAACTCTCATCGCGCCCCCCGAAAAAAAAAAAAAACCTCCAAACCTATCTGTTCAACCAAAAAAAAAAAAACAAACAAAAAAAACATCAAACAAACAAAAAATAATAAGATTTTTTCCTCGATATGCTCGCGCCCCCCCCCCTTTAGTTTTATCGCGCCCCCCTAGGGTAGGAGCAATAATCGTAATAGCGATCGCATAATGTCCCATAGCTTCTATACAGAATGAAAGTTGAAATCTCGAAAACTTTACAAATTCAAAACCAACAGAAAAATAGATTTCTGTTTCTGCTCTCTTTAGATTTGGGAGATCCCGTTATAATAAAAATAGACCCATCATTGTAAGATTTCTTTCAAGAAGAGAAAAAGAAAATTGGCTTGATATAACTGATTTATATAAAAATTCTGGTAAAAGTCAATATAAAACCTGAATTTTTATAATATACCAGACTTTAATAAAACTTACAAATCAAAATCAAATTCTAGAGATGACCTATATCTTGAGAATCACACAAACTAGAAACTAGTTCTCAATGGCTATGAGCTAGTCTTGGAAAGATCTTTTTGACGAGGTCATGTCTTATATGTCATTCCTGAAATATGAATTACTCGCGACGGACGGACAGACAGAACGGGATAAAAGGCTTCTCTTGCTAATCTCTGTAAAGAAGCCTAAAAAAAGAACAGAAATATTTCGAAATCAACAAAAGAGTAGTAGAACTCAGAATACTGAATATCCAATGTTTAGTACTGAATAGCCTTTAGTATATCATCATTTTCATTAAAGCTTTCTTTGTTATTTCAACTCAGCAGTAACATCAAACGGAATACACGATACATTCTTAAAAGGCGTCTTATTAAAAGGCAAAAAATTTTGACATTAAATACTGGTCGTCTTATATTAAACTAATCAGACAATCTTCTTAAGCAGAGACTGTAACTTGAACTTACAAACTCCATTACTTCGTCTCCAGACCAACTAGCAGCAACTGTATCAAACAGTAAATTTGGTCCTGGGTAATGATTTTTCGCTTTGTTTCCATTTCCATCCATTCCACCATCTTGTAGAGACGCCATCTTTATTTCAATTCCATTCAACGTCTCTTAGATGGATTTAGCTTTAATTTTTTACTGATATAAGCACAGATTAGCCTTTGGTAATTATATGATTCGTAAAAAAGTCTATGATCGTCTCTGAGGAATAACAGTCAAGCCTCACTTCATTCTTTACAGGCGTGCATCTGGGTTTCTTTTGCACTGCTCGTATTACAATCAATCCTATTTCAACCAGCAATGTTGATGAAATGATACTTTATGATGATGTAGTTCATTTGTAGTCGATTTAACTGAATGAGCAACAGGCAACGTTTTACAATGAATTTAAGATAAAAGAGAAAGGAAATAAAACATTCAGGAATATTGTTAAGTGAAAAGTATAGTAGATGTAGAGATGTTTTGTATTACAGTTGACAGGTGTATTTGATTTGGGAAATCCATGTATTGATATTGGTATTAATTTTATCGCCCGAGATTCATCGTTCAATGAAATTTGAATGGAGAACTGCTATCTGAAATCATGTGTTAGTGAAAAGAAATCAATGTATATGGTACTTAAATAAGGTATAATTGTTCGCCTATCTTCGAGAATCTCGCATGATAAGGTCCAGACATAGAAGCTTATAAAGATAATACATAGTTTACACATACTTACTGATGAAATTTTCAATGTTTCTTTGAAATTAGAGTTGAATAAATGTGATAATAGCACTTTAAGGTTTGGATTTGGGATATACTGTATATCTCGTACCTTCTTTTTTTTTAAAATAACGTCATTTCGCTATTACTATCACAAACACTAAACTATGCCTTATGGAAGGCCAAGCACTGACAAATAAAATAAAAATAAAAATATATATTTAAACTTTAAGGGGTGGTAGGACACACTGAAACAAAGGCTAATTGTTTTTTTTAGGAAGTGGGAATTTAGAATTTGCCACAAATTGAGGGTAGTTAACAGGAATTGCTTAAATTTTGTGATTGTTTAAACAGCATGATCCAGGGACAAGCCGTTGTATTCCGACGATTGTTTGCGGTCTTAGCGATAGCTACTGAATTTGTTGAGACTTTATTTTTAATAAAATGGCCAGGATTAACTGGATGAATTTAAACGTTTAAAAAACTGCTTTCGGTTGAAGTTAGAACACGGAATCACCCATAGGCATAAAAAAGAATATATTGATCGCTGCAGTTTACTACATCCGCTCCTGCGGAACGATAAATCATTGTTTCTACGTAGTTAAGTAGTTTTTTTAGTTGGTGGCTTTACAGATGGCTGTAAGATGTAGTTGATTTCTGTAGGGATGTTGGATTAATTGCGAAACGGTATAAATGTCAAATGTGAGTGCATGTATTTGGTTGAAAGAATGGATGTCGTCGAAGGCTATCATTGGGTGTGTCGTGTGAAAGAGAAAAGGCATTATAACAAATGTTCGATGCATAAAGGTTCTTGGTTTCAGAGCAAGATCAGTGTCGGTGAAGTGTTAATGCTTACGTATTTGTGGGTGAAAGACGTAACCAATGATTGGATTTAGGTTGAAGGTGTCAAATTCGACTGATTGGAAGAGTTTTTGATGTTTGAAGCATTCCTGGATTCCATCATCGCTATTATCCACCTCAAACAAGCGACAGATAAACATAAGTTTAACTTATTTTATTTTTTATTTAACATATGCGCCGCAGGCAGCTGTTAATAGGAGAAGAGTGTCGAGCACGAGAACCGAAGGCGAACAGTGGGAGACGCGACGCGAATACATGCAGTTAGCCGAAGATCGCAGTTAGCCGGATGAGGGTTGATTGTTCGAGTAAAAGATCATGCGAAACACTTTTCAAAAACCATATCTGTAAAGCATATTCTAATTTTTAATAGGTAAGAATTTTTAAAATTTTTATTTTAATTTTAAAATCCCTCTTCATACGATAAATCAATACCATCATGTTTATATTCAGCCTTAAAGTATTGCCAAGGCAACCATCTTGTCAAAGCTCGGAAAAATAGGCCAAATCGAAGGGTACCGTAATCTAAACTTTAACCCTGCTTTCTTAACTTTAGTAATTGTGAGTAACTCAATTATATTAATAGCTGTATTAAAACTATATATTTTTTTTTTCAACTTTGTTTAAGATTTTCCTGGAGAACGTTATCCTTGATGCTGTAACATACACGGAACATGCAAAAAGAAAGACTGTAACAGCCATGGACGTAGTCTATGACCTCAAACGACAAGGAAAAACACTATGGATTTGGAGGCTGAACGTAAACTTCAACCTTGAATTTCAAAACTATCGTTCATACGTGTAAATAGAACATACTATTAAGTTTACTATTTTTAGAAAAAACTGTACATATTCTGTAATACTCTCAACTTCAAAGTGAATTAATACAAATTTTAAATAAACATTTGTCTTCAATTTCGCCCCCAAAGCAGAATATCGAGCGTCGGGGCGACAATGTCGCAGAACGAAAGTGAGGGCTGCAGAAAGATATCGTATAGAACAGGGGTGGGTTTTTTTTTTTTTTTTGGTTGTCGATTTGAAGGTTTGTTTTTTTTTCTGCACCTGCAGAAAGTTTTTCGTTATAGCATCAATCGTCGCAGGAAGATAAAAAACATTCTGCTTTAGGGGTTTTTGCAAACAGTAATTGAACCTGCTGTAGGAGGGTAGTATATAATCTTCACGTGATTTACTTTTTTTACTTTCAAATTGCCACTGAAATATTTCTATTTCATTTTAATAAAATATAGTAAACGTAAACCTAGCAACTAATGTTATTTCAAGTGAAAACTCTTAATATTCAATCTTTCATCGTTATCTTGAAACAGTTAAATTGTTTCTTCCTCTTAGAGAACACTTTTTTCTAAACAGAAGAAATAACTCGTGGTATATTGAATATTGAATATTGAATATCAATATTGGAATAGAATACTTTTTTTTTATCTTATTGTCTGTAATAATATAAATGAGAAATTAGAAAATTAAAACTATTATTAAAATAGAACTAAAAATTAAATGGGGGGGGGGCTGATGAGGACCCAACATACAAATGCTCGAAAAAATTTTTTTTTATTTCTTCAAGGATTTTAACTCGACAAAACTACACAAACTGGCAATGTACGTATAATATATAAATTTTTTAGATACCTCTAAATTAGTACCAGAAAATTACAAATCAAACATACGAAATTATAAACACTGAAATACATTTGTTAGGTATTACATATCATTAAAACTATTTGAATGTAAAGCTGTTTCAGTAATTTAATGCGAATTTCATTACTTTTCTCAGAATTAGGAAGTTTTCTGTTTATTTTCAGCAGCTATTTTAAATTAGAGAAATATAAGATTTCTGCTGTTTAAAACAAAAGTTCACTAATTAATAGTTTGAAAAAAAAAATCATTTTAAAAGAAAGTATGCTTTAAATCTTTTGAGGAACTTCTTGTTGGTCACGTACAAATCCCGTACACGTTCTAGAAGTAACTCTTAGATCTAAAATCTTTCTGACAGAACCTTCGCCTAATCTCATACACGGGGATCGCAGTGTAATCTGTTACTGAGTCACTTCTTGGATTATGATATTTTTTAGAAATTTTATTGATTATTCCCAATTTAAAAAGGATTGAACAGTAACAATGAAATATTTTTAAGATATTAAAGCTTTTATCTTGGAAACACACTCGGATTCTACAAAATATAAAAGTATTTGGCATTAAATATATTTTTGTAAAATATATTCTTGAATGCTCTAAAAGGCATTAAAATTCACCATTGTAATCTAAATACTGCGCTGACTTGTGAACGAAGCTTCTACGGAAAAAATGGTTTTGAGTTTCGAAATCAGCGTAAAAAACTGAGTTAGTATGCCAAAATTCAGTAAATTGGGCGCGATGGTATCAAAATTATTTGGTTTTTTGAACGTATGTTTTGTTAGAATTTCAGTTCCCAAGGATAGAATTTCATTAAAACAACATAGAATGACAAAATGAACTAATATTTCATCCAAATTGAGTGCCCTTGATTCACTGGTACCATTGAGAATGGTTCTCAATGGTACCCTTGGATCTATCTTAATAGCTTAATTATATCGAGTTACAGACAGACAGACAGAAGAACTTAGCCAATTATACATATTTGATATTTGATTTGATCGATGATTTGATTTGAAAGAAATACTAACCACTTTGTCCTTGTAAATAAATTTTACTAAAAGTAAGAATGGAATAATTATTATTTTTGATTGATCCATATGGCTTCGATTGATTCATGCATGATATGATCAATCTCTATGTATCCCTGAACAACAGGATTTATTGTATCGTCTAATATATGAATGTTTATATCTCACCACTATAAACATGGCATAATTTTTTGCATAAGTTACAAATAAGATGAAACAAAATGAGAAACAAGAGCAGCACACGAGTAAATAAATGCCTTTCTGATTCGATTATCGAAAGGAATTGGGAACGGCCGTTTCGTAAAGCCCTGCGAACACCATGCAATCTTTCAGCAACTTAGTCGTCCGATTTTGACGTCAAGAGTTGATATAGACAGTTTTGAGCCCGTTTATATGCAACTTGACTGCAACTTTCGTCATCCGATTCGAGTTGTTCCTACACCTGCAACTCCACAAATTTCATCGAAGTCGCTGGGAAGTACCCAATCAAAGGGCAGCGTTGGAACACGTGAGTTGTGACGCCTCGCCCATGAAAGAAATGGCGTCGAAAATGATATTTGCCGATTGGATTAGAAGACATGCTCATACTCAATGAATATCAAGAGTATTGCGAGTTTCTTTCATGCATAAATAAAGTTTATACTGAAATGCAGAAATTGTATGCGGCAGAATTTATCAGAGAGGTTTCAGAACCTCGATTTTTTCGGATTTTCCACATCGGGTTTGGGAAACGTATTGCATTATGGGATTCCTTCTAACACGGCCGACTTCATGTCGAATTGCATGGTGTTCGGGGTTTGACAAAAGTTTATATCAGTGATTCCCAAAGTGGGCGCTACCGCCCCCTGGTGGGCGCTGCAGCGATTTGGGGGTGATGAATGACTGTAAGGGGGCGGTGAAAGCATAAAAGAAAGAAGAGAAGATTTAGAAAAATTGACTTATGTATTCCGTTCATAAAGCTTAATTTTTGTTAACTTCTTGATGCGTTTTGTATAAACACGGCAGAGCATTTATCTCCAAAACCCCTCTTTTCTAAACAGGTATGGGTTAATCTCCTCGATTCTGGGAAATTCCAAGAAGTTCTATTTTTGGGGTAATTATAAGATTATTCAGCCATCTGCTGACCACTAAATCCGAATGTGTAACTGCCACTCGTGCGATTGGTCGATCGCAAGGCCAAAGCTTGGAACGGCAGCGGCAGTACTGGCTACTGGTAGCAGATTTTGGAGCACGCTATAAATCAGGAGATTTCCCGTAATTATTACGGGAAAATTACGGCGTAATATAACTCTAAGTTAGATTGTTGCGATATTGTGACAAGTTAAAGTTAACTAACAAATAGTGCGACTATAATTGGTGAGTATTATTTATTTATTAATTTGGATCTTACCTATTACGTCTTTGAAAGATGGTGAAACTTTTATGAGCATTATTTATTTATTTTGTAATAATTATGTGCGCTTTACAATTAATAATATCATGTTTATTTATTTCATTAGTATTTATTTTAGCTTGTTTTTTACAAAAATATTTCAAAAATTTACAAAAAAATAATAATAATTAAAAATACCTTCTTAAAATTTTTTATTTTTTTCTGCAGATAATAATGGCTCAACCAAAGAAAAAATGTAGACAATATAATATCGAATATTTGAAATATGGCTTTATTGAGTCGCCTGTAAACAATACATTACCAATGTGCCTGATTTGCCAGAAAGTTTTATGAAACGAAGCTATGAAGCCTTCCAGACTACAAGAACATTTGACTAAAATTCATGATGATAAAAAAGATAAGGATTTATCTTATTTTCTAACACTAAAAGAAAAATCTATCAAACAACCGACATTGGCAAAACTTTTTTCAACCGCAACCACACAAGATGGCGATGGCTTGCTTGCTTCTTACAATATTTCGTTAATGATTGCCAAATCGGGAAAACCTCATACTATTGGTGAAGAACTAATTTTACCGGCTGTAAGTGAAGTAATACGTACTGTGCTACACAAGCCAGCATCTGATATTATCAAGAAAATTTTGTTGAGCAATAACACAGTGCAAAGAAGAATTGATGAAATGGCTCAAGATGTTGAAGATTCATTGTGTGGCCATTTAAAAACATCTCGGTTTTCTATCAACTTGATGAGTCAACTTTGTTAGGAAATGAAGCTTTACTTTTAGCATACGTGCGGTTCAAAAAGGAAGAACAAATTTGCCAAGAATTATTATTTGCGAAATTTTTGCAAACTGATGCTAAAGGAGAGTCAATATTTCATGCATTGAATGAGTTTTTTAAAGAAAAAGAAATACCTCTGAGTAATATCTTATCAGCAGCCACAGATGATGCTCCAGCGATGGTAGGGCGCTACAGGGGTTTTCTTGCATATTTAAAAAAGGAGGTGCTGAATGCATTCACAGTACACTGTATCATCCATCGTCAACATCTAGTTGCCAAAAAGTCTAGTTTAAGTGCACGCCTACATAATTCATTACAATATGTAATTAAAGCTATCAACACAATCAGAAGCAAATCATTGAATGACAGATTATTTAAACAGCTTTGTATTGAAAACAATGAAGAATTTAATCGTTTGCTGCTTTATACAGAAGTTGTTGGTTGTCAAAGGGTGCCTGTTTAGATAGGATTTATACGCTGTTTAACTCCGTGTTGGAGTTCTTGAAAGATAAAAATGATGCTTTACAATCCAATTTAATTCAATCCAAAAGTGACATCGCTTACTTAACTGACTTGTTTCCAAAATTTAATGAAAGCAATCTTCAGCTTCAAGGTGATGAACTGAATTTAATAAAAACAAAATCTGTTGTTTCTGCATTTGTGACAAAACTTCTTCTGTACAAACGAAATTTTGGACGAGGGGAATTCAGCCAGTTCCCAAATTTATCAGGAGCAGAATAAGACATACTTTCTTATTGTGAGCATTTGGATGCTCTCCATTCAGATTTTAATCAACTATTTGATGATATTTTGAAAATGAACATACCTGATTGGATTTTGGCTCCTTTTTCAAGTGTAAACACAGAAGAATCTCCACTGTTACAAGAAGAACTGATGAAGTAACTATAAATGATGAATTGAAATTTAAATTCAAAAGCGGCTACCAACAATTCTGGCTGCAAAAGGAGATCCCTACGGCTTATCCTGAAATATGGGCTGTAATTCAAAAGTTCTTAATTGCATTTCCTTCATCATATTTCATGGAACATGGATTCAGTGCGGTAACCAATTTATTAACAAAAAAAAAAGAAACCGATTGCAAATAGTCAATCGTGGTGATTTAAGATTATTGCTGACGAAAATAGAGCCGAGGATTAGTAAATTGGTAGCAGCACAACAGGTTCATCCTTCTCATTAAGATGATTTCGAATGTTTTAACTTTTTTTGTATTACCTTTCTATTCTGAGTTTAATAAATCTCATAATTTCATAATTTCAAACTTCAATGTTTCTAATTTACATCTTTCTTTACTATATTTAAATATTAAAAGACCATCCACACAAATAAGAAAGATATAATCTTATAAATCAAGACGTAATAACAGAGACATGTTTCGAAAATTCATCGTCTGACTGTCAATAAATATAAAACGGAAAAACATAGGCTTATAACTGCCCCACAATGTATTTCCGTTTTATATTTATTTACAGTCTGACGAAGAATTTTCGAAACATGTCACTGTTATTATGTCTTGATTTATAAAATTATATCTTTCGTATTTGTGTGAATGGTCTTATAATAATTAATTATATTATTACACACACTATGAATAATAATTTCTTTACTATATTTTACGTAAAAGGTGGAAACATTAATACATTTATCTTTCTGTTTAATTGCTATTAAAATTAAAAAAAAATTAATTTCCAGGGGGCGCTGAGTATTATTTTTTCTGGAAAGGGGGCGGAAGGCCAAATAAGTTTGGGAACCACTGGTTTATATCAACTCGTGACGTCAAAATTGGACGACTAAGTTGCTGAAAAATTGCATGGTGTTCCCGGGGCTTCATATACTCGTATTCTGCTCTTGTTTCTCATTTTGTTTTGTTAAAATATCTTCAGCACTTTAAATTCATTCCAAGGTTACAAATAAGATAGTTTAAAGTATTTTGCAATTCAATTAAGAAATCTTTTTTATTAATATTAGGTGGTTTGAAAATAGCTATTAAAGTTATTTCAAAATCATTGCATTATTACTTACAGTGCATGTTAAATTTTCAGGGGTAATTGTATCAATATTCATTTCTTTTATAACATACTTTTTTTCATAGTAAACCAATAAACCACAATCTTTTTTGTTTTCTCTAACTTTATAAATCATATTAAAAACTATATGTTGATAAAGAGTTCTGAATCTCCTAAATTTACGTTAATTTCAACAAGAATTATAATATCAACATTATTAAAGATGTTTTGTAGATCCAATTTTAGATAATCAAAATTTTTCCTTCAACTTCTAAAATTTAAAAATATAACAATTTAAACTTTTATTTTTATTTCATATTCTTTACTTGAAAGTCACGGAATAACCAAAGATTACGACAAATTGTTATAAATAGACCAAGACATTTGATAATTTTGCATCTTATTTCTATGAAGGTTGAAATATGGCTGGCATACATGAAAATGTGTAAAATTAAATAATTGGTTAAATAAAGGCAATTCGTTAGGGCATTTGTTTGTATTTTTCGGAATTTTTTAGGGCTAGGTCATTTTTTTGCAATTTTTAGGTCATTTGAGCATTTTTAGTAGTTTTTTGGAAGGCAGTGTTATTTTTTTATACTTTGAGATTTTATTTATTATTCAGTATTTTTGCTTGTCCTCATTCAAGCCAACAAATTTTTCCAGAAAACAAGCAGACCTTTTTTTTTTTTGGTTGTCAAAGTTTAAAAAGGTAAATAAAACATTTTTTGTAATAAATTCAAATATTTTATTTGTCATTTTTTTTATTTTTCCTTCATTTTTTTTACTATTTTTAAGTCATAAATGCATTTTTTATTTGTCATTTATTAGCAAATTATAGGTCATTAAATGCCTTGCCCTATTTATAAATAACTAAGTGAGAAGAGAGTGATTCTAAATTATAAAAGTAATAATTAATAAACATACAAGTATTTTCTTTTTCATTTCATTTTCAATTCCTTATAAAAATATCTGTACTTTCGTAAGTTGTAACTAATCAATATATATCTTCATTCTTTCCTTAACTGGTTGCTTTCTAAGATAGTTGTAAAAGATTTTGCTTAGTTTTTTGGAAATATGCATTTTTGCCAATTGAAACATTTCAGTCTTAAATCAAATTTTTATAAACATGCAGAAGTTTTCAATTAAAAAGTAATACTTCATGCTTAAATTAAAAGGGAAAATTTCAAAAACATTCTCAAACATTCTTAAATGATGCTTTTTGACCAAAATTTGCACCGAATTTTCGAAATAAAAATAAAAGCAGTGGAAGGTCATTTGAGTTATCAGGAATGTACTGAAACTATCTCGCCAGAAATGACTGCGTTAGCGACGGTCTCCTTACTGTATTGACAAAATTATTTTTTACTTTTCTGCGATATGAGAATTTTCGATAGTTACATCGAAATAACAAAATCATTTTAAATTACTTTTGAGTATTTACCAGAGAGAAAAATAAATTCTTCAATAAACTTTGAATACGGAAAACGAATTTTGTTTTCTTATGTCCTAAATTCTCAGATTCTTTAGGAATCATCCTTATTATTTTTTTTTTCCCTTTTACAGTTCGAGTCAGGGGCGTATAATGAATTTTATTACGGGGAAGTGGGGGGGGGGGCACAAGTTAGGAAAAAAATCAGCAACAATCCAAAAAAATAATTTTCAAAATTTCGGGAAGCTAATATTTATTCAAATTGCTACTCCGAATCAATTATATATAAAAAGATTTATTTAAATATTTATTTACACATTTTATATTGAATAAATTTCATTTGGTGATTTTATACACAATAATAAACAATAATAATGCTTATAATATTAGTGATATACAACAGTTCTAATTAATTAAACCCCTGTACGGGCTACTGCCTTGGCAAGGGGTGGGGAGAACGCTTCTTTTTCTTTTAATTACATAATTGCCTCTGTATTTCTTATTATATCAGACCACT
>JAFIDM010073059.1:3067-21022 GCA_023159025.1 Thereuonema tuberculata
TGATGCCTACAGAAAATTCATTTGAGGCCAATGGAGACTGGCTCATGAATTTCTTTTACTTTTAATGTGTTTTCTTGCTTTTTAATTTATTCTTGGAGGTTCCATTCTTTTTCCCACCTTTACTAATACCCACCTCTGTAACTGGACCTAGGAGTTTTATGCGGCTACTCTCCGCTGATGATCGGCAAATTACCGAGAAACAGCTGTTCGGAGATGTTGCTTTGCACTGAAACACACTGGGTCCATTTTTAATGTGTTTAATAATTTTTAGGCATTTTTTTAATTTGATGCCCACAGAAAATTCATTTGAGGCCAATGGAGACTGGCACATGAATTTCTTTTACTTTTAATGTGTTTTCTTGCTTTTTAATTTATTCTTGGAGGTTTCATTCTTTTTCCCACCTTAACTAATACCCACCTCCACGTAACTGGACCTAGGAGTTTTATGCGGCTACTCTCCGCTGATGATCGGCAAATTACCGAGAAACAGTTGTTCGGAGATGTTGCTTTACACTGATAAACACTATGTTCATTTTTATTGTGTTTAATAATTTTTAGGCATTCGAACTACCGCCATTTTTCTTCTATTTCATTTTTTTTATTCTTTACGATTTATCTGAACAAGTCTTTATTCCTTAGTTGAATACAATAACAGTTAGTGAAGTGAAATGTACATTTTCAATTACAGTCGTTTTCAACCCTAAACATTCCACACTTTTATTTTTTCTTTTTGAATTAACTAAACAAGTCCTCATTTCTTAGCGTAGTTCAGTAACAGTTAGGGAAACAAATTGTACATTTTCAACTTCCTTCGTTTTCAGACCTATGAAATCAGTATGAAATCAGTGACCTGGTCACTATGTTTTTAAAAAGAGAATCAAAAATATTTTCGATATTCTTCCAAAAATCGTATAATTATTAATTATTCAGAATTAAAATGTTTTTCCTATATACATTTAAGTAAAATGTATTTATTCGTTTAAGTAATTCAAAACTTTGTAAGTAGAGTATTTTAAGGTGAAGTTCTATCATTTATTTAAGTTTTTACATTTCCTTTATTTTCACAAAAGAGAATAGAATTAAAGATAAATGATAAGATTTTTATTTCCTGGAATCAAATTGTTTTTCTTAATTTGATTAAGTAAATCCTACTTTGTAGATGTTTTCAGTGAGAGCTTAGTCCCAAGCGAAAACGAGAAAACGATATTGACTACCAGAAATATGGAGAATGTAATCTGTATGACAGAACTTCAAAGACCGAAAAATATAGTAAACTCAGTTTTTTTCTAAAGTTGATTAAGTACTTCGAACTTTGTAAACGAACTTGAATAATGTAAAAAGTTCTATGAAGTATTTTTTCTTTTTTCGGAAAATTTAATTTTTTTTTTCTCTTCTTAATTTCATTTAAGAATTTAAATTTTGATGTATTAAGCTTTTGTAAACGAAATTGATTAACAAAAAAAGTCCGATTATTTATCTTTCTTCATTTTTCTGAAATTGTAATTTGTTTTTTCTCTTCCTAAAGTCAATTAAATAATTCATTTTTGCTGTTGCTGTTATACAACCTCTTTTACAATCGAAATAACAGTATTTTTTTTATTATTATTCTACAGAATTTACCCAATTCCACCTCAGCTGCACGTAAAGTGACAAATTCAAATTCTTTAAGAGCGAATAAACATTTGACATCTAAAGACACTGATATTCGTTTGCAAAAATACTGTTACATGAAAGATCATCACGGATATCGACGATATACTATTAAAGTGATGTAGTTCTGGCGGTTTACTACATTGATAGAATAACTACATTGATAGAATAACATCCTGATAAAATGTATAAAAGTGTAATCTTTTTTTATATTGTAATAAAAACAAAAAAAATATATTCTTGTGTCTACGAGTGCTTCTTTCATTATCTAAAAAACATGTTCATACATGTTGGAAAACGTCATCAGACAAGTTCATACATGAAATATTTACTCCAAAACTTCACCCTTGAATAGTTTCCTTCTTTAAAACATTATCAATAAGAAACAAACAACAAAATTATTTTTTCTCTTTCTATAGAGTTCATACAGGAACTATTTCTTAACTTAATTGGAAAAAAACACCAGGAAATTAAAAATTGTCACCATTCATTTCTCTACAAAAACTTCAACGAACTTTAACGTATTATACGATTATCTAACCCTTTGGGTACCAACATAACCCTTTGATCACGAATAATAATTATATTAATTAATTAAAAATGTCACCAATCAATTCTCTATAAAAAATCTCGAAATTTAATATATCACTCGATTATTTAATCATTTGTTCACTAATAATATGCAAATTAATTATTATCATTAATATTATCATTTAATCCTTTGATTACGAAAAAATTAACCTTTTGGCTACGGAAAAAACCCTTCAGTCACCTGACCTAAGATATGCAAAAAAAATTTGATTATGCAAATGAGATATGTCAATATGCTAATTTACCTGAAGTGCCCGGAAATGGTTACCTGAAGTGCCCGTTCTACTACTGGTATCGGCGCTGGTTCGTCGTCGTCCTCTTCTTTCGCATTCTCCACAATTGTTGCATCAACGATCATTTCAACCAAAATTCCGAGTGCTGCTGGTCACTAGTTTCTTTTTAGTTGCATATCCTTCATCGTACTTTTTCAAAATGTTCAGCTTGTCCGAAATCGTTAAAGCTTTACGTTTTATTCCAGTTTTACTACTAACACTGACCATAACGAAATCACTGATACACTCTCCAACGAACTAAACCATTCGATACATTCATTTCATTTAGGAATGAGTCAACACAACTAGTGCAATCACTCCTTCATCTGTATGACAACATAGCTCTACAATTTAAGGTCGGATTGAACAAAGTAACGAAAAAAACAAAGTAACTTAAGACGGTTCAAGCGGGAAAAAAAAGAGAAGAGCATCTTATCTGAAAATACAGAGCAGAACAAAGATCTTAGGTGGATTTTACATTGACTAGCCTAGAACTAGTCTAGGGACTGACGGAAAACAGTGTCTTAAGCGGGAAAGCATCATAAGCGAGTTTTACTGTATATTAATTGGTAGTTTTTTACGAAATCTCATCTGTGCAATTAGGGATAATGTTATTTTTTGGGAAGAAAGTGATTTCTTAATACGTGATGGTAATAAAAGCGTTGGAAACTGCAGGATTCGTTTCGTAATTGTTCAGAAATTTACACGTTTAATTGGAACTCTTTGTCGGCGACGGATGCACATTTTTGAAGCATGAGACTTTAACATCTTTGGGAGTCAATGAAGATCGAATATATAGCGTTTTGAAGATAAGACCGATAAATTCACCTGGCAGCTAATTTAAAATTATACCTAAAACTGATGTAACAAATATTATTGAAAAGTTAACAGAAAATTATTAAAATTTTGGGAAAAATAATAAAAAAATTATGGGAAATTAAATGTAATGGTTTATAGTGAAATTTATATTAAAATTAAGAAGGGTATATCATTTAAACCTGAGAAACTGGAGTTGCTAACGGAAATATTGTAAGTAAATATAGCGAAAATTATTGAAAATTTGTTAGAAATTATTAAAATTAAGAAGGAAATTTTTCTTTTACTTAGCGTTAGGTTACATTGCTTGAGGGGGATAATTTCGTATTTTTCGTTTGCAAAATCTACGGCATATAAGACATTTTTAACATAATTTTAAACAGCTTGTAATAAAACGAATTTATTGTAAACATAATTAAATGTTCGATGTTTAATTTCGTTAATTTTACGATGGCTCACTTGTCATAAAATAGGAAGGGGGGAAATAATTAACTTACAAGGAGAGGTCATAGGTCGTATGTTTTAGAAATTGATGTCCTTTTGGGAGATGGAAAGTACTCATGAAGTACTTCAAAAATATACCAGGTTTTAGGGTCCAACACTCAAGCGTTTTGGAAATATTTTATGATTTTTGGAGTGTTTTTCATGTGTATGCTTAAAGCTTCCTGTGTGATAGCTGAAACAGTAAGTTCGGCGATGGCTGAAGTGATAACATTATGGCTTCGAAAGCAGAAAGTTGCTGGTTCGAATCAGCTACCAGACAATTTTTTTTTTTTTAAAAAAAAACCTGTTTTTAATCCATGTCTTACATGCTAATGCAGTTTCTTTTCTTTTTTCTTCTTTTTTTAATTTTTCTTTTCTTTTTTTTAAATTTTCTAAATTTTTGAAAAGGCGCCTGTTGAATAAGACAAGGGAGAAGTAATAATGTTATTCAAAATTATTTTTATTAATTGTAAATTTTAAATAGTAAACTTAGAATTTTTCTCTCTTTCTTCAATTACTTCCAATTTTAATAATAATAAAAAAGAAAAAAAAAAGGACAGTTTTGTTGTTACTGGAAAAGAAGAATACAAGAAATATATATATATATATTGATATGCAGATTTTATTTTTCTAAACTGAGAGTAACTTAAATTAGAAAAGTTAATAGATTTATATATTTTTAATTTTATTATTATTTGCTTACTAGAAAAAACACGAAAAAGAAATAAAAAAGCAAAAGCAATAAGGAAGATAAAAAAAAAAAAATTTAAAAAAAAGAAAAGAAACTGCATTAACATATAAGACATAGATTAAAAAAAGAAAAAAAAAAAAGGTTTTAAAAAAAAAAATTGTCAGGTAGCTGATTCGAACCAGCAACCTTTTGCTTTCGAAGCCATCACGTTATCACTTCAGCCATTGCCGAACTTCCTGTTTCAACTATCACACAGGAAGCTTTTAAGCATACACATGAAAAACACTCCAAAAATCATCAAATATCTCCAAAACGCTTGAGTGTTGGACCCTAAAACCCTGGTATATTTTTGAAGTACTTCATGAGTACTTTTCATCTCCCAAAAGGGCATCAATTTCTAAAACATACAACCTATGACCTCTCCTTGTTAGTCAGAACTCTTCTAATTTATAAATATTAACAAACTGTGATGTTTCTTCATCCTTAATATTTTACGTAGCCACAAATTTATACATAAAGCATGAAGGTCAAAGGGTTCCGGTCACCTGTGCCGCAGGCACTTGCTAATAGGCTAGGAAGTTGCCAAGAGAGTCACAACTTGGTGCATACTATCACCTGAAGATCGCAGTTAGGGTTAGTTTTTCTAGTAAAAGATTGTGCAAAACCATTTTGAAATAACTGCCTTCGCATACAGTGAGCCCAAGATCGCAGTTAGCCACATGAGGGTTAGTTTTTCTAGTAAAAAATCGTGCGACACCGTTTTGAAATAACTTTGCCTTTGTATCCTGTTAACCCATGATCACAGTTATCCAGATGAAGGTTAATTTTTCTAAGATCGTGCGAAACCATTTTGAAATAACTTTGCCTTTGCATACAGTGAGCCCAAGATCGCAGTAGCCAGATGAGAGTTAATCTTTCTAGTAAAAGATCGTGCGAAACCAGTTTGAAATAACTTTGCCTTTGCGTGCTGTTAGCCTAAGATCGCAGTTAACCAAATGAGGGTTAGTTTTTCTAGTAAAAGATTGTGAAAAACCATTTTGAAATAACTGCCTTCGCATACAGTGAGTCCAAGATTGCAGTTAGCCACATGAGGGTTAGTTTTTCTAGTAAAAGATCGTGCGACACCGTTTTGAAATAACTTTGCCTTTGTATCCTGTTAACTCATGATCACAGTTAGCCAGATGAAGGTTAATTTTTCTAGTAAAAGATCTTGCGAAACCATTTTGAAATAACTTTGCCTTTACATACAGTGAGCCAAAGATCGCAGTTAGCCAGATGAGAGTTAATTTTTCTTGTAAAAGATCGTGCGAAACCATTTTGAAATAACTTTGCCTTTGTATACAGTTAGCCCAAGATCGCTGTTAGCAAGATGAGGATTAGTTTTTCTAATAAAAGATCGTTCGAAACCATTCTGAAATAACAATAACTAAGTTTATTGCTTTTTTGCGTTTTTTTTACGACTTGGAACTAAAAATCCTTAAGTGCGCTCGTGCCCTAAGGGTTTCCTACGCATTGGGGAATTTGAGTTGAAAAGCAATAAAGTAACCGCAGAAGGACTCATAAAATTTCACCCCACTGTCGCATGCCATGGGTAAAGTAATCATCGTTGTGGTGAGAAACCAGATTTTTTGTCAGAGCTTGAGAACAAGCAACTGTGAGATATTTGAAGGTCAATTCAGCCTTTGGCGTTGTGAGGTAAGTGAAGGCCTTGTTTGGTGTTTTCCTTCAATGCATTTTAATTTATTAGTTTCAATAATAATAACGTCAAAACTTACCGTAAAACCAAAACGTTCTTTAGATTTGTAAGACCATCAATTGATATTTTTATTTTATTGAAAGTTAAGATAAAATTAAGTAACTAATTCCAATTCTAATGTTATTTTGTTTATTATGTTTTTTATAAAAAAAGAAAACTTAATGTTTTATTTTGATGTTCATCTTTACATTTTTTTTTATATTCTCTTAAATTAGATTGAAATTTTTATAGTAATATGAAAAGGAAATATCAATATCAATAATAATAATATCAATAAAGTTTTCAAGACTCACAAATCTAAAAAACGTTTTGGTTTTACGGTAAGTTTGAACGTTATTATTATTGAAACTAATAAATTAAAATTAAAATACATGAAAAAAGGACGACTCCAAACAAGGCCTTCACTTACCTCACAATGCCAAAGTCGAATTCACCTTCCAGTATCAAATAGTTGCCTATTCTCGAGCTCTGACCAAAAATCTGGTTTCTCACTACAACGATGATTACTTTATCCACGGCACGCGACAGAGGGGTGAAATTTTATGAGTCCTTCTGCGGTTACTTTATTGCTTTTCAACTCAAACTCCTAAGGAACCCTAGGTGCCGGCGCACTACTTACTTTTCAGTTTAAAGTCATAAAAAAAGAAGGGGATCATCAAAGGGTGGTTTTTGCGGCTGGGAGTTTTTGGCATCCCAACTAATGGGTAATAATTGGGCGTGTGTTGCTTCGGCACGCATTTGATAAAAATAGTTCAGTTCTACCTCTCTTGTATGGACACGCATTCGCATTTCACTTTATTTATAAATTCCAAATTGATATCTTTATTAAATACAAAATATATCTATATTAAGAACTAACGAGAAACACGCGAAATTACAATTATTGATATAGTTAATAGATTTTATAATACAAAAATTATATAATATTTTTACATTAATATATATTATATAAATAGATATTTTACATAAATAAATATGATCCACTCTTTTTTTTTATATGTTGGGAGATTTTTATAATCATGTAATAAAATTATATGTTTTAAATATACCAATAATTCATAATTTGTGCGTGTTTGTCGTTTGTTCTCTCTTTTCCGCACTTTAAAGAATGTACATAAAATATATCTTTATAAAATATAAATTAAAAAAATTAAATAAAATAAATAAATATTTTAAAAAAAAGAATAAGTTATTTTTCTTAATTGAAATTCCTGTTTTCAATTCATAACATTATAATATTTGTTTGAAATATAATACTAATCTTGCATGACTTACACAACTGTTGGTATGCTACTTATTAATGATAAAAAAAATTTACAAAACGTATTTCTGTAATAATTAGATGTAATTGTGAGATTAAAATCTCTCCCTCAACAAACTAAGAAACGGCTATGGGACGATTTGATTATAAATTTAAAATTACTTTATTTAGTTTAAATTTTATTTACAATAATTTCTTAAATATATTTATGTTAAATAAGCTGTTACCATGTCAAATTGATGCTTATTAGTTTTAGGCTCTGAAAAGTTCTTTTCAATGAAAAGGATGTAAAGTAAGAAAGGCCTTTCATTCTATGCAATATAAATTTTTGTAAATATTTAGTATGGTATTAAAACAAAGTTTTTTATTTACTTATTATTTACAATTTCAGTCCTACAAGGTTCTTATTGAATCTCTATATAGATTGTAATGGTAGTAGCTTACAGAAAAGTAGTAAAGAATATATATGAGAATACTGTGTTAATATAAAAACATTGATATAACTTTTATCGCATTACCTGTTATGCTGGCCGAACACGTAGCAATATTCGTCAGTATTGCTGGGCAATATTGCTCATTTTTATTGCTAACAACAGTTTCCAGCAATAAAAATGAACAATATCGCCCATTTCAAGAATATTGGTATTGCTGGAAAAATAGGAACAATTTTAGTTGTCGAGAAGTATTGCTGGTGCGCGAGCGAATCACATGAACGGATGAAATCACGTGACAATGGTGACGTAGAAAAAAGGCGGCGCTTTCACGATAGGAAAGTCACTTCGAGCTGTTTTTTTGAGATAGAAGGCATAAAATCATCAAAATGGGTCGGCCCAAAAAAGATAATTCAAACAAAAACATTTTGTCAATTGATAATGAAAGACTCTTAATTGATTTCTACAGAGGGAAGGCGTTTAATACTACAGCGATTCTGTACGTTCGTAAAATTAGGCCTAAATGCACGTAAGAACACTCGATCGCTCCCATTTTTTTCGCAAATAAATTGTATAAAACCGATGTCGTACAATCGCTGAGAATATTGTCCCAGTGAGTTTGTAATGCGCCGTTAAGCATCAATAATCAGGCCAATACTCGATTACACAAAACTGTGTGTTCGCGCGTGATATAAACCGTCAACAGTGGCGTACCTGGGGGAGGGGGCGGCACATATTTTGGGGGCGGCATTTTTTATATTTAGTTTTAGTTGTAAAAAAACAACTTGTTCACTTC
This sequence comes from Thereuonema tuberculata, assembly GCA_023159025.1. Taxonomy (NCBI): domain Eukaryota; kingdom Metazoa; phylum Arthropoda; class Chilopoda; order Scutigeromorpha; family Scutigeridae; genus Thereuonema; species Thereuonema tuberculata. Next base: position 11,815 of record JAFIDM010073059.1, read on the forward strand.
AGAAGTTTCACTATAATAAGTTTACTATTCATAAGTTTACTATTACTTCGTAATTCATAATTGCTACGAATTATGAATTACTATATGATTTCGAATATTTTTCCTTATATTACGCTTATCTAATTGAAGAAATGTTTAAATAATTTAAATTCGTTTATTTTACTGAAAATTATTAAGATTTACGACAAGAATATGAAAATATTCAAATTTCTCCATTAACCCTTTATCTCCCAGCGTCATTAGCTTTAGAAATGAATAGTGTAGTTAACATTTTTGCATGTGGAAAACCATGTAAAATGGTTTTAACAAATGATGGAAACTTAATCCCAAAATAAGTCAACACGAGTTGAGCCCATTGCACATTCGATCGTTTTCCCGATGGAAGGAATTAGAAATAAGACTTGGACATGGCGCAACTTTTGATAAACTACAACAGAATATTGATAAGAAAATCAAAAAATGGAAGGAAATTCTTACAAGAATAGTGAGATATAATTAGATTCTTAGCAAAACAAAATTTGGCGTTTCGAGGTGATCGTGAAAGTGTGCATCAGGAAGACATCAATTCAATGGAAATAGAGGAAATTTTCTAGAGCTTGTTGACTTGTTGGCTAAGTAGTATGTACTGAACATGTAGTAAAAATTAAGATGGATAATAAGTATAGTATCTCCTATTTGTCGCCGAAGATTCAGAATGAATTCGTAGAGCTATTGGGAGGCGCAGTGAGAAAAACAATTATGGATCAAATAAAGCAAGCTAAATACTTTTGTATGATATTTGACAGCACTCCAATTATTTCCCTCAAAGATCAAACCAGTCAAATTATTAGATATGTAGTTATTGATGGCAGCGAAGTTAAAGTTGTAGAATCGTTTATTGACTTTGTAGAAACTAAAGGAAAAACTGCTCAGGAAATCACAAATGTGATTTTAACAAAATTAGAAAATGACGGTTTAGATAGAAAAAATTGCAGAGGGCAGGCTTACGATAATGCTGCCGTCATGGCAGGAAAGCACAGCGGTGTTCAAACTCGCATTAAACTAATAAATCCAAATGCATAATTTGTAGCATGTACAAATCATTCTATAAACCTGGCATGTTTACACGCTGCTTCTACTGCTATCGATTCCTTAACATTTTTTGGAACTATCGAGCAGTTGTTTTCATTTTTTTCTTCTTCCACTCGTCGATGGGATGTTTTATTTTCTGTCACTGGTCAAGGTGTTAAATGCAGTGTAGAAACTCGCTGGAGCGCTAGAGCAGAAGCATTTTTTTACATTTTAAGCGCCTTGGAAAAATTGACATCTGAAGATGAAAATAGTAAAACGAGATCAGATGCTGGAATATTATTCAATTCATGGCAAACTTTTCCTTTCTGTTATTTCAATTTAAGGGAACCCGTCCTTTTGGAAGTTAATGACGCGCAAAAATACCTGCAAATAAAAGGGTTATGCTCATCAATGCCATATAAAACTAACTGAACGTCGAGTTAGAAGGAGAAAAAATATGAGTGGGGAAAATTCACGAGACTGGGGCTATCCTTAGAACAAGAAGTATGAAGAGAAATGTTTTTATCTATGGATAGAATTATAAAGGAAATAAAAGAATTATAAAGGAAATAAAAGAACGCTTTGATCAGTTGCATGTCTTTCGTGTATAATACCATATAACCTACTAAATGAAGAATTTGAATGTCAAATAAATGACTTTATTGACATTGATAAAGAACAGTTCCATATTGAAAGAAAAAGGATCCAGGTTTTTATGGCTGTACCTGCACTATAAGAAGAGGCAAAACGTTGGAAAAACAAGAGGGAAAGGCCCTCTTGATATACTAAAATTTATTCAACAGTATAGATTGGAAAATTCTGGACCCAACATTGTAATTTTGCTAAGAATTCTTTTAACAATTGTTGCAATCAGTATCGCTAGTTGCGAAAGGAGTTTCTCCAAATTGAAGTTGATAAAAAATTATCTTCGTTCCACAATGAGTGATTTAAGACTACAAAATCTTGCAATATTGTCCATAGAACAAGAAATTACAAATATTATAAATTTTTAAAGCATTATACACGATTTTTCTACTATGAAAGTTAGAAGAGTAAATATATAAATATGTTTACATACATATGTGTACAATTTGTTTGTTTATCCAAAAGAAATGAAATTATTTATTTATAAATATAAAATAAAAAATATTTAATGGTAATTTTTTTTTTTGTAAATTAGGTAATCTATATGTTTTGTAATTTAAATATGGTATCCAACGGTAAAAAAAGTTACCACCTACAGTTTGTCTCAATTACAATTATTTATTGATGTTTATTAATTTGTAAAAACCACCATTTCATTGACTTAGAAAGGGCGGCAAATTGGAGACCGCCCCGGGCGGCAAAAGTTCTAGTTACGCCACTGACCGGCAATATCAATTTTAAACAATATTGCCCAGCAATATTGCCGCATATTGCTATGTGTTCGGCCAGCATTACATTGACAACTTATTACAAATGCAAATATCAATATAATAATGAGTGATGTATATTGCCTTAACTGTTACAAATTATAAGTTACCATGAAATATAAAACTGTAAATGTTCCACAAATTTGAACACTTTATTTTTTTTTAATTTTAACAATCTGACTTTTGTAACTTCAGTTAAGTTTAAAGTTGACTTTTATTTAAAAAAATAGAAATGAAACATTTACACAAAAATTTCGTATATTTTACTAATATACAGTTTGTATTACTTTATTTTTTGATTCATTAATTGTAATTTTATTTCCATATATTTTACTTATTTCTTACAAATATTTTATGTTTAGGAGGTATATTAATTTTTCCACATGTAGCAATATGTATTATTTTCTTAGATATTTTTTTTCTCTTTAATATACTGCAATGTTTGTTATTAGCACAATATGTATATATATGTTTCCTACAGACAAGGCTCTGCCACATATCCACTTCTCTTCCTTTTTCTCATTATTGCTGTGCTATTTATGCTTCTATCAGTGGAAATGTATGACTTTTGACAAGCTTTAGAAGTTGCATTTGATCACACTAAACAACAGTGAAAATGTATCTTGAACAAAGCCATTTGATCTTTACTAAATCGACCATGCTTATCACTTAAATGACCATAAAAATCTCAGATTAGCTCTAGTTTCATAGATATGGGAAGGAGGGTTCAGAATCAGTTAGTTCTATTTTACCTGTCCTGAAATTGCCGTGGAAATCCCACATACGTTAAACAGCATAGTATTTCTAACTTAACATCATTCATATTGCTTTGTTTCAGATTAGTTTAATTTGTGCGTAGCAAACTAAGTGACAAGCGATTCAATATGCCTCGCAAATGTGTAAACATACCTGACAATTTTTGTTATATTTGTGGACAGGTAACTTTTAAATCACAAATACGAACAACAACATCAAGCATTAAGAAGGCTTACCATATGTACTTTGGTTGCAAAATCGGTGACCAAGACAAGTCCTCATATGTTGCACATCTTGTGCCACAAGTCATCATTAGTGGTTGAATCGTAAAAGATCGTCAGTGGGCTTTGATATTCAGCTGATCTTGAGAGAATCAGTAAACCATGTAAATGATTGTTATTTTTGCATGACAACTCCCTTAAAACATGGTATTTCAAAGAAGAAAAAGTCAGCATTGACGTATCCTAACATAAGATCAGCTATGCGTCCAGTACCTCGTGGAGATGGACTACCTGTTCCCATCCCACCAGATTGTTATATAGTTAGTGACGAGGACAGCAGTGACTCTAATGCTACTCCATCACCTTCTAAACCATGTACATAGAAAGATCCTGATTTCCAGTGTAATGAGGAGTCTACAAAATAACACAAAGTAATATAGTGAGAGTTGAATGATCTGATAAGAGATTTGGAATTGCCTAAAGATAAAGCAGTTCTGTTGGCATCTAGATTGCAGCAGTGGAATTGTCTTGATCAATCGGGAAATGTCAGTGTGTTCTGTGAACGCCACACTCCATTCCTACCGTTTTTCACCAAACAAGATAACTTGGTATTTTGCAGTGATATTGAGGGTCTCATGACAGCTGTGAAAATTGACTATAAAAGTGATGAATGGAGATTGTTCAGAGATTCATCAAAGATTAGTCTAAAGGCTGTTCTTCTACACAGTGGTAACTTGTTTCCATCTGGTTAGGCAGCCTACATGAAGGAAACCTATGACAATAAGAAGCAACTGTTATGTAGAGCAAACTATGAGAAGTTTTGATGATGGAACAAAGGTACCAGGCAAAATGGAGTGAATCGATGCCGGCAGATTACTGCTTGACACTCATCAGAGAATCGCTAGCAACAGAATACAAATGGCAGGCAAAGCGATTGCGCCTTCAGAGACATTCCTCTGAGGGAAAACATTAAGATAAATACATGCATTATGCTTTTGAGGATAATTACCATAACTTGAGATATCTAAAAAACTAGAGCTAAACATGCTTTTTAATGGCCATTGTCATGTTTAGCACACTCAAGAACATAAGATCAACTATTTTCATCAAAGATACAGAGAAAAGTTTAATTTTGTTGCTTAGTGTTATTTTCAAATATATGGTGGAGTCTGATCATCCAACTTTCAAACTTGTTTATGGATGTAACAATAAAAGCATACAAAAAAAGCAATTTTTGCAACTTCATCAGAAATGGTTTTGGTAAATATACCTTAAAATTAAACATTAATGTGTTCTGTATGCTTATTACAATTTGTAACGTAAATATATGAACAAGTAACTTATCATTAATGGGCAAAGCAAGACATGACGAAATTTTTCAGTTTACAATGCGACTTGAAAATAAAATGAAGATGATTTATCAGGAGCTATCTAAACAATAAAAACCTATGGCATGGAATGATTAATGTTTTTTCTTTGTTTCAAATATATTCTTAATTTCTGATTTTCCTTTTTTTCTTTTTCAGGCTATCGCGATGAATGCAAGATATAATGATCAAAAAATGAAGAATGTAATTTAATATTAATTGAATGTGCACACTTTTCTTGTATATTGACGAAAATAAACCATGTTTGTAATGCCAAAGGAATTCTTTTCAATCTTTTCATAAATTAAGTATTTTTGTTTTCCAATATAGCAAAAAGCAATATTAACAAATTGTATTAATCCAATGAATGTTAAACTTTTGACTTATTACAGCATTAGGTGTAAATACATATAACTATGCTTTAGTCAACACTTACAGTAATTCTATCAAAATTTGCTGCTAGGCAATTTGATTCATTCATAATCATAACAAATATTAATAGTAATATATTGAAAAATAAACAATTAGCTTACTAGAGGCCAACACAGAATACACTGAAATTATATTGTTGACAATAAAAAAAAATTGGTAAATGCTATCCACTGTCATGAAAATAAATAAATTGGAGAAATCCGCCGATAGTTAAAGAGAAGGATGGCACAGCATGCTTTGGCATTTAGGAACAAGAATTGTATTTATTTTAATGTGAGTACAATAATTTTAGTAATTCATTAGATACTTATCAGCATGATATGTTTTCTTCTCAGAAAGATGACTAAACTAAAATGTAAGTAGATAGATTGCCATTATTCCAATGGCAATGCATTCGAATCATTTGTTTCACAGTATGGGTTTTCATAAATAAGGTTAATATTTATTGTATTTGGTAAAATTGTGTACTCCAGTCCAACCTGCTTGCACTCACTGTGGTGAAGAAGGCCATTGTTACAAGGAGTGCAAAATAAAACATACAAATTCCAATATCAAATGTGTTAACTGTATCAGATGGTCTAACAGATTCAATATAATGAATGCAGAAATAAATCATAGAGCTACAGATCCAAAAGGTCCAACAGCCTTGAAGCTAAAAGAGAAACTCATTGCTAATATAGATTAAGGAAAATATGGATACAACTTGGGATCTAAATGTGCTACAACTAAATATGCATCACTGCAGAGCGGTGACATGCAATGTAGTTAAATTCTAAAACGACAATAAATTTTATGTAGCTCTGTGACAAGAACCTTATACCTACAATGATAAAGTTGTTAGTTTTCCAAATTACAGAAATTACAAATTTTCATCAAATTACAGAATAAAACATTGTACTGTAAGTAAACCTTTAACTTGTATTATTATTAGTAATCCTCAATTATCAGTTGCATTTCTACAAATATGACTAATGGATGGTGCACAACCATTTTTATCATTTTCAATAAAATAACATAGCTCTCTTCAATTTATTGTAAACGTTCAGTTGACATTATAAACACTGTAAGTGAATTATAATCACTTTTAGGCAACATTTCTAAAAACAACCTTATTATTGGAGTTGATTATAATGCTAGAAGTACATCATTGTATGATAGGATTGATAACGATCGGAGTAGGATTTGTGAAGATGATATAATAACCCAACACTTAAATATTATAAATGACAAAGAAAGATCTACCTATAAATCACCAATGTGGGAGAGTACAATTGATCTTACATTGGCTGGAAATTATTCCATGAGAATAATAAAACATTGAGAAATTATGAATGAAGAAGAAATGTGCTCTGACCATACTTCCATTACATTTTTATTAAATACAAACCTAAATACATATGATAGAAACTACAATCTAATAAAAGCAAATTGAAATATTAATCAAAACCAGCTAATAATTAAAATTAATACACTGAACAAACAACAGGATTTAACCAACTCAAATGATATTTATCAGTATACTTTTCAACTAACAAAAATATTTAAAGACGCAGCAGACTTCTCAATTCAAAAAACCAGGTAGAGAAGCTGTCCCATGGTGGACTTATGAATTAACCATATTGCGCAAACAAGTCAACAGATCCAGGATTCGCTTTCAAAGACAAAGAAATCCTGACCTTAGAGCTAGTAGAGAATTGAATATAGACTTCTCAAAAAGGAATATATATTTGAACTAGATAGGAAAAAATATAGCTTCTTGGAAAACCTACTGAACTGCCGAAGGAAACCAGAACTCATTGAAAAACCTCCAATTTTCCATTCAATCACTCCTAAACATAAACAATAAGGTAACATTTGCATGAAATCCATACTCTTACTCTGTGTAGCTAACAACATAACCTTTTACTACGTCCCAGGATACTCGGAATAGGAAGGGAATGAAGATGATGATAAAGAGACAAAAATTGCAGTTACTGATAACTTGGTAATTACTTACCAACCTTTTTCCACTAAACTTGCTATGTTCAATGTATAGTCACTGCTTTATGACAAATGGAAGAAGAGATGAGAAGAATCAACCAAGGGTCATACAACCAAAAAATTATTCCCGCCTATTTATCACTCCTTAACCTTTCCTACAGATGACTTTAATTTTGCTATGGGACAAATTCTTTTAGGAAACGGAAATTGTAATGCTTACCTAGCCAAATTCAATCTTTCCCGTAGTGCCTTTTGTAAATTTGGAGAACTAGATACAATTGAGCGTGTACGTTTTAAAAGTATAAAATTCGTTTATGAGAGACAAATATCACTCATGTATTTATTATATCATTTTCTGGCCTTGTAATGTAAGCTTACTTGTATAGAAACCGATATTTAATTATTTTAAAGATTTAATTAACATAGTGATGAAAATAGCAAAAAAGAAGGCACAATGCAAATAACAAGAGAGGAAAGGATTCGCGCCCTGAGTTCGCCACCGGGAAGAGACTGGGACGGGCCGTTTCTTCCTTTTTAGGACTCATCAGCCAGCCAAACTTCCTCGGTGACGGACTCAGAAAGGTGCGTTGGGGCCGTAATCCCAGTTCTCGCTCCCGAGTGTGGGATCTCCCCCCTTAGGAATCCTAACAATTAATTAGTATCAATCAAGGATACAATTATTCCTTGGCCTGCACATGGCTAGGCACGAGAGGAATTTAATAAAGGCATTTAAAATAGAAATATGCCATAAATTAATTAAAGAAAAAGGGGTTATACGTGCCCGATGAATCAATGAAACAAAAACATTACCCAAATAACTGACAACCATATCACATTAAATAAATAAGTAAAAAATTAAAAAAAAAAAAAATCTTTTTGATATCTGTAATTTTGCAAACTGTTCCTCAGTGTTTATCAACTTATATAATTTGCTAATTTCGTCTGTCTGTCCGATATAATTAAGCTTTTAAGATAGATCCAAGGTTCTCAATGGTACCATTGAATCAAGGGTACCGAAATTGGATGAAATATTAGTTCATTGTATCATTCCATGTTGTTTCCATGAAATTTTAAATGAAATTCTAACAAAACATACATTCAAAACCAAATAATTTTGTTACCACTGCACAGATTTTAATGAAATTTGGCATACTTACTCAGTTTTTTTACGCTGATTTTGAAACTCAAAACCATTTTTGCCGTAGAAGCGTATTCACAAGTTAGCGCAGTATTTAGATTATAGAAAGGTGAGTTTTAAATGCCTTTCGGCGTTATGAGTCAAAAATAATAATTATTTTTTAGATAAATTAACCTGTAGATATGTTTGGTATTGACTGCAGTCATTTTAGGAAAATTAGTTTAAAAAATTGTTACAAGCATGGGACTTGGTATGTGGAAAGTACTTGATCATCCCAATAACATACTAAAAGTCCCCAAAAATCAAACTTGTGCTACGGCCGCCATCTTGGAAAATTGCGGCTGAAATGAACTTTCTCATGCGTGTGGCAGCAACCCCTTTTAACCCCATAGGCAAGCCCCTAATTGAGATAGAAAGATAATTTTGGTGTCTACGTCTTCCTAAGGGATTACTCTATCCAATTATGTGCATTTTATGAATGTCGTTGGTCCTATGGTAGAGAGGGAGGATAAAGTTTGAGCAATTTAATCAATTTTGTACAACTTTTTTGTTTTTCTTCTTCTTCTACAAATTGGGTACTATTGTCATAAGCAGTGTAACCTCCTTGGAATCCCTGTTCCATTAGCTTTCTAACGAAGTACAGTTCAAGGCGCTGGGATAATTAGGGGCCGTGCTACGGCCGCCAGTATGAAGTTCTACGTCGTTCTTGATTTCACTGGCGGGCGTGTATGAAGGGTTAAGATATTCTCTCAGAAAATATGCACCGTAACCAAAAAATAGTTTTAAATTTATATGTTGAACTTGAATTACCAGCTATTGTTATGAAGGTAATTTGTCTCATATAGACAAAAA